>JZKD02S2318140.1:279109-325834 GCA_000966675.3 Picea glauca | reverse complement strand
TATATATATATATATATATATATCATCCCTTTATCTATATAACCAAGCTGCAGATCGCATTCTAGAAGCTTAGCTACAACATATCACAAATTCAACTATTTCAAGGCATTATCATACTTCACAAGCATATTTCATTACTCTTTCTTTCTTTTCAGAAGTATTCTCTTTTATATATTCCATTGTACATCTGAGCTACAGATCACAACTGCAAATCCTAGATGCTACTTCTGGTTGTGGATCCATGATCTTCTACAAAGGGTTCAAGTTGCACACCATCTAGATGACCAAATTCCATTGTCATGACTTCTTAATCAAATTATGTTTTTAATCTAATCCAAAGGGATAAACAACCCTATAATTGATGTAGGTGATTTGCTACCTTTTTAATGGTATATAATATGTTAGGTTTTTAACCTTTGGTTGTTTTGAGTGAACCTTCGCAAGTTCAAGACTAGTTTTAGAGAAGTAGTTTGGTGGAAGAGGTTCAAGGTTTAATACAAATGAATTCATAGCTCTTCTATCGTTAATTTAATGGAAAACTCAATTGAAATGAAGGAAACAAGAAAAAACATTCAACCACATTTGTGAACTAGGTCATGAATTGAAATGAAGGCAACGAGATTCAAGGTTTTTTCTTTTTTATCATTTTTTCCCTTCCTCGATCACATGTTAAAAAAAAATTGGTCATGGCAAGAGAAAGAAGGAACTACTAATAAAAGAGACACCAATTTGGACACCATTTTTGGTCTAGGTGGGCTCATGATATGTCGCCATCGACGCCCTTAGTTTGTCTCTATGGCTCTTTGGACGTAGGGTCACTCTGTCTCTTGTCCGCGTGGGTTTGCAAGGTCTAGGGGTCTCTTTCGTGGGGTCACGTTGTCACTTGTTCATGTGGGTTTGGTTTTGTCGAAGGTTTGTTGGTTGGTTGACGGGTCTCTCTATCGCGGGGATGTAATTTGAATGACCGTTGGTCAATTGTTGTCTGTCATGAGAATGTAATTTGAATGGGCATCGATCAATTTTTATAACATATAACATTATATGTTATAACATATACCATTATATGTTATACCATATAATGTTATATGTTATAACATATAACATTATATGTCATAACATATGTTATATGTTATGACATATAACATATAACATTATATGTGAAAGAAGGAACTACTAATAAAAGAGAGCAAGCAAACAAAACATTTACCAATTTGGACACCATTTTTGGTCTAGGTGGGCTCATGATATGTCGCCATCGACGCCCTTAGTTTGTCTCTATGGCTCTTTGGACGTAGGGTCACTCTGTCTCTTGTCCACGTGGGTTTGCAAGGTCTAGGGGTCTCTTTCGTGGGGTCACGTTGTCACTTGTTCGTGTGGGTTTGGTTTTGTCGAAGGTTTGTTTGTTGGTTGGTTGACGGGTCTCTCTATCGCGGGGATGTAATTTGAATGACCGTTGGTCGATTGTTGTCTGTCATGAGAATGTAATTTGAATGGGCATCGATCAATTTTTATAACATATAACATTATATGTTATAACATATACCATTATATGTTATAACATATAATGTTATATGTTATAACATATAACATTATATGTCATAACATATGTTATATGTTATAACATATGTATAACACACGCATATATATTTTAATTAATCATATTTGAATTTGGAATTTGGTTGATGCCATTTAATTGATATAAATTTATATTAATTCATACTTATTTATTTCCATACATTTTAATTGTTATACCAGTGCCATTTTATTTACTTGTAATCTTTCTAGAGAGACTTATGAAATATAATTAAACATGAGATTAAAATTTAAAATCTTTCTAATGTGGCTACTTGTCACATGGCTACTTATAAACACCATTTAAGATATTACTTCCTATAAATTTCATTTTCACATCGAGAATGTGTTACATTCCTGGTCGAAGCTCTAAAAAAGTAAGAGAAAGTGGAAATTATTCTATTATTGCTTAGATCATCATGAACATATGCAGGGCTTGAAAAGGAAATTAAGATTATCATATTGATTTATATGTTATATATTAATATTATTATATTGATTTAAATATTATATATTGTTTGATCCATTTTAATTACAGATCGAGTTAGTATTGAGAGGATTTACTCTATAATCTCTAACACATACATGTTAATCTCTATATGTTAACCTCTATAATCTCTAACACATACAATTCATATAATCTATGTAACCTCTAACACCTATAATCACTAAATTGTATAACCCCTATAACTCTTGCACCCTATAATTTCACTCCCTTAATTCATAAAACTTGTAATACTTAACCCTTTAAATGTTATATCTCATGTAAACTATATATCTCATAACACCTAAAAATGTTATATCTCATGTAAACCATATATCTTATAACACCTTAAAATAATTCTTGACACCTAACTTATATAACCTTTAATATTACCCATAACCCTAATATTACTTATAAACTCAAATATAAACCCTGTAATTGATAACTCAAATCACTCATAACCTATCACCCAAAAACTATATAACCCTAAATAACTAACACCCATAAACTATTTAACAACAAATGTGAAAATTCTATCACATGCAATCTATATAACCATTATAATACGCGAGCATTATCATCTCCAAACCATAACCCATAATTTATGTGAACCCTATAACCCTTATTATTTATAACCCATATATCCCTTAACTTATAATTAGTATATCACATAACCTCTATAACCCTCGTGTATAACCTCTCATCCAATAATCCTTAACACAGATAATCATTATCTCCTTTAAATTTGATCACTTTAACTCTTAACCCCGAATGACATAAGTGACAAAAGAATGTTATCAATAATGATGAATATTTCTAGAGGATGGGACACACCTTGGGTTTTATAAATTTGACATGAATAACTTGAAAATATCCTAGGGAAGGAACTCAGTGTAGGGTTACGTGTAACCCCTTGCCCTATGATAGGACTCATTAGACAAATGGTCTTTTGTCTTACACATGGTGCACCACAATTTTTCTTTACTTGATTAAGGTAGATAGTTGGTTATGAAGTTGTGTTATCGCTAGATTTGCATTGAAAGTAGCATTAGATGTGACCTAGCTGCACTTATGTTACCAAGGTACCTAGCCATTGAATTGATTATGATGGATTGCACCAAAACATTCCTTTGAAAGTATTATATTTGTTGCAAGAGGAGGATATTAGTTAGGGGTAGGGGTGCCCCTTTCACTGGTAGTTGTTTCTGGAAACTTTCGACGAAGATGTTATAGGAACAACGAACATGTTGATCAAAATAGCCTCATCACAATATGATATTGATAACAATGATGACGAACACGATGATGGATAATTTCATCTCCTTCATAGTTAGGTTCTAATTTTGTCGTTTGATTGTCAAATTCTTTGTGTGAGTCATATTTGAGTCTTGAAACACTTCCATACCATCAACACATGCATATACTATAACCATGTCAAATTTTAGTGCATACAAGCACAAACTGAAAAAAATTCAACGTTGGCCCCATTCACAAGTCACTCTGCGCGGGGTCAAATTAAAGAATAATTTCCACTAAGTGATAATTAATGGACAACCTTGAAAATTGTTAGACAAACCAAATTTAAAATTGGAGATGATGGTATAAACCTGAATGAGTTTCTCTTGGTTTCAAGAATAATATATTTTCTACTGAACAAGGCCAAACACGTGAAGGTAGAAGCTCATAATCCCCCCCCCGCACATCACTCTCAATTCCCCAATGCCCAATTTATCTATTATAAAATATTTGAAAGCAAAATAGTAAGAATCAAACATAGAAACTAAGAAAACAAAAATTTAAGGCAAATGAAAGAGAACAAATCAACTAAAAACATATAAATACAATATACCTCCTTCATTTCAACATTTCGATATCATTAATCTTATTCTTCATCCAATTCAACAACTGTATCATCCGCTTCATAATTGATGTTGTAAGGATTGGCCATATCAACATCATCATCAATGTCGTCATTTCCAATCATATCATCATCAAAAACATTGTCTCCTACATTTGGTTCAACTTATTCAAGTTCTTTATCTAAAACATCGTCGATATCATCTTCATCCAAAATATTGTCTAGAACATCTCCTTGAACTTCTACGACGTCTTCGTCTGACACATGAACTAATTGCTCCTCTACATTGTCTTCTTATTCAATGTCATCTTCTTCCACTACGTTATACATTACTGGTCTTCCTCTTGGATCATATCTAACATCATATGACCAACCCCCTCTACCTACAACCTCTAAGTAAAATACATGTTCGCATTGTCTTGGAAGAACATAGGGCTCTGATCTTGGCTCAACATTCCTTGTATTAACCATGGTAAATCTGTTAGTATGTTGATTAATAATTCTATCATCATCATTTTCATTCATTTGTAGCATGTACCATTTGACATCGAACAAAACTAATTTGAAGGATTTAAAGTCACACTCAAGTATATCATCCAAAAACCCATAGTATTGATTTTCAGAGGCTCCTGACTATCTGTCACTTCTAGAGGAAACATTAGTAATGTGAAATACCGCAGTTATCCCAGTATCATAAATTTTCATCTTTTCATCCAACTTTTTAATGCGAAATTTGCACTCATTGCACCACATAGCCTTGTGGCGTTTCAATTGAAATATGCCAGACATGTAAAAATTGCATTGTCAATTGATAATCATATTTATACTTAGAAATTGTGCAAATTTATAAGAAAAAAAACACGCCATATTGTTGGAGTTACTTCACAAACACCTAGGATTTATTTTTCCTAAGGTTTTTCATTGTTTATTAGTCATAATTAGTCATTATCTAGTCTCCTATATTTTAGGAGAGAATATTCCACCTGGAGAATATTCTCTTTCAGTTGACACTTCAGTTTGACTAGTTGAGTTGAGTTCAGATATTGCATTGGTTTTATCACCATGCAACATTGGGATCATCACCATGATAATTCGAACTTGCCTTGGGATCATCACCAAACTGGTGCATTAGCCTTGATTCCCTGAGTTAACTCCTCACTACTCTCTATTCAATCAGTTAACTAAAGAGTAGTTGACTGGTTAACTCAACTGGGTGACAGTTCACTCCCGTAACTGCCTGAGAGACTAGACTAGGTGGCAGTTCACTCCCATCACTGTTGGTGTGTGTCCATATCACTCTAGACCACCACTATGGCGCATTGGTTCACCTCTAGTGAGCACTCATTGAGTTATACAGAGTATATCATGTGTAAATTATTCATTATTCACAACGGTTAATGAGAATTCATTCATTCTTTCTCTCCTTCTTCTTCTTTCTTCTATTCTCTAGGCAAATGTATGTATCATTGTTTAGATAGATCTATTATGTGTAGGTTCAATGCATTTACATGGTATCAAAGCCGACATACTGCAAAGCAAAAGCTACGCCAAAATTTTTTGCAGGTACAAAAGATTGAAGACAACGGAAAGATGGAATTCCAAAAAGAATTCATTCTTACACCTTACAACTATTTTGCATGGAAGAAGAAAATAACCATACATCTTCGATCTAGAGGGTTGTACATGTTAAACTTGAATACAGATACATAACCGACATCAATCATAGAAAAATACAAGTACTTAAATTGCATGGATGAGTCACTCGGAACAATTTGCAGTCGCCAATTTTGTTACTGGATAAATTGGTAAATGCGGACATAAACTAATCTCCCTAGATCCACCTGGATCTAGAACAAAACAAGACAGGACATGGTGCTTTCCCTAAGTTACAATCATTGATCTTACTATCAAAGAAGGAATCAATGACTTACCTTTAATATTGTTTCCTTATATGTTTTTTGTTCCTGCTTCGCTCTGGTTCTCTCATGGAATCAGATCTGCAATGACACAAACCAACCCAAGTGAAAGCAACAATAATAGATTCAATGAAAACTTAAACATGTGATCAAGGAGTCATGTAATAAAATGAGAACAATTTTATGGGAAAGAAACATGCCACTGCATTATATTGAGTAAAAGTGGAAGATTCAACCAAATTGCCTTGATGTCGCAAGTTCCCTTTTAGTGGTCCTCTGTTCCAACACACAGATATACTTGCTCCGAAATTTGTATGAAGATAATCCACAAAATCTTGATGGATAAATGGAGACCTCAAGCATAAACTGAGACAATATCCTTCACACAACCTTCAGCCTATTCTTTCAGCAATTCTTTGCTTCAATCTTACTTAACCTTGCTTCACCCTTTCCATGAGAAACCTATCATTATATAGGAGAAGGTGAAGTGGTTCAAAGGGATGAGGATGATCCCACCAAATCAGAGAAGCCAATAGGATCGTAACCATACGGAAACCACCTCATATTCCAAAAGATCCCCCTTCTAGAAACTTCATGAACTTATTTCTTCTTTTAACTTTCAAACGCCGCCGCACCCTGCCTATATAGCAGCCTGCGGAAACCCCACGAGCCAGCTATCGAGCAACCTGTAGAAATCAAGGATTTCCGCACTGTGTACCATGTGCAACCTACGACGTCCTTCTAAAAAACAACCTTGTAGAGGAAGAAAACAATTACTTTTCTCAGGCAAAAGATCATTTTGAGAGCCTGAACACATGCTTGTAGAATCATCATCAGGGTGACCAAAATAATGTGTAACAGTTGAACTCATTTAGTTGGAGCTCAATGAATTCATCGGACAAGTACCTCTGCTGGAATCGTTCCTCAAACAATTCCCATGACACGTCTTCCACGACCATGTTTAGTTGAGGTAGGAATGTATTCCACCAAAGTAGAGAACTTTGTTTCAGTTGAAAGACCGCCATGCAGAATTTCATGTTGGAGGTGTAATCACAAAGTGTGAAGCACATCACCATTTTCTCCAACCATGCCTCAACGGCTAAGTCGTCTGTGGCAACCCAGAACTCAGGAAACTTCACTTTCTTGACTTCTCTATGTATACTACTACTACCAGTTGGAGCGCATTGTGAACCCTCATTGGGCATAGATAATCTGCCCTCATCTCGACCCAAGAGGTTTATCAATGCCTCTGACATCCTCTGAAAGGATCTCATCATCCCTACCACATCTCCCACAACAACCTGCTTCCTCTCAGTAGTCTGCTCATCGCTCTGAGGGTTTGATCCCTTTGGTGTGGATACAACTGGAGTAGGTATACCTCTTCCACACGATAATTGGAGAAAAAGAAGAGAACAAAATCTATGAATGTGTACTCAATAACAGAGGAGTCCGGAATATAAAACCGTGCATAGTTCTTGATGTTGCAACAGTCATAGAAATCGCTTTGCTATAGGTTACAATTTCCCATGATTTCAATAGCTAATTCTTAGTTGTCCCTATAATTTAATTCACTACGCTCTTGAAGTTTAAAAAAAATAGAAATAATACTGAAAGCATCATATTTCCAATAACAGTGCAGGTTAATATATATTTTTTCAAAATACACAGGATATCAATCCATAAATAATAAAATAAAATATGTGCATAACATTTGTCAAGATTTAGTATAACATTTATCATAAAAATCACTACTCAACTTCTAATTCATAGTCGGTAAAACTTACATATTCGATTTTCTAATTATCATTTAATCACAAATAGCAAAGTATCGTAACCCAAGTAGATTGACAGTTGATGCAGATATCAATCTAAAAATTGTGCAATGCTCCTCCGTCTCGCTTGTATATCCAACTTCATCGGTACCTCCTAGCCAATGCTAGGGGTACTCTTCTTCCCCCTTAGCACCCCGAACCGCAAAGGGGCCACACACAAAAACCAGAAGACAATAACTCCCAAGCTTACCTTGCAAGGAAGAGCTTCCACTCTTTTCACAAGATTGGATTTCCAACTCTCACATGTAAATCACTGTCCAACAAAATTTTGGCAGCATAACAATACTAAGAAAAGTGAGCTCCAGTCCCCTACTACCCCATTTCTTTTATAGGTAAATTCTCAATGGCACTTGTCCACATGCACAAGTAATTCAACTTTTTAATTATTTTATTAGTGATTATTCACCCACACACTTGTCTCACTCTCCCCAAGTTGCATAAGTAAATACCCTTTGTATTTTAATTAAAAAGCCATTTTCCCTCACATTCCTCAATGTGTTCCTATTTTTTTCTCTTAGTTATCCCTTTGTTCCCCATTTTCTCATTTAATGGGTGTCCCCTAACTAGATCTTACTTAGAGTTGGATTATGAGTCTTTTTTTAGTTAGGATTTGTGGGAGATTAACTCAAGATGTTACTTTATGTGTACATCTATTCTCTTATGTTTTAAATTTCTTTCTATTTAAAAAAAACCTTATTTATTTTCATGCACACATGTGCATTTTACCCACCTTTAATTTTTATTACTCTTTTTCCTAGAGTTTCATTTTATCTCAATTCTTTTAATTTATTTAGTCTATCATTTAAACTTAGACTTAGACTTAGTCTTAAAATTAGGCTTAGACTCTTGTTAGGCTTCTAGTTTATAATTTACTGATTAATTAATGGTGTGTTCTAACAAGGTCTAAATATTTCATTAATTTCTCTAGGCCATCTTGATTTATTGACTCACATTTTAATTGCGCGATGTGCCCTTCAAGACGCACCTTCGTGCTCCAAGGGTGCCACTTGCCTTTGACTGGTTTTGGAAGTTTGTCCGACCCTTGCAATCAAAAATCCACTCATTCGACCTTGTGAGAGACTTAGGGCTTCTAAGGAATAATGATTACACCTTATTTTCTGCCCCTTAGATTTCCTCGTGTGCAATTGTCTCAGTCTGCCCTCACGACATTGTGTACCTCTCGAACTAGGTAATAGTTAACCTACAATTTGGTCATGGTGGGAGCTCTATGACAGTGATGCTACCACACCTCTCCCTCAAATGTTTGTTTTATGTGCATGACCCCTTTACTCCTTATGTGAGTCGGATTAGCAAGCAACGTCAAGCCTGCATCCACTAACAAAAACAGTGTCAATAATCCATATACATAAATCATACTTTAATCAATCATATATCACATGTGCGTAAAATGAAATACTCAAACAAATGCAATCCACTCTCTGACTCAATCCAGAGTCCAAGGAAGTTCATTGATGCCATCAGAATCCATAACATGTCATGTGTCTTGCACATTCAGGAGAACTTGTCAATAATATCTGTCAATACATATATATCTGAAAGTAACAATGAATCACAATACATCATCATCATGTATATAAATCATAATCAAAACAAAATCATAAGATACCATAACTGGATCACTTGCATGCAAGTGTCCTCAAAAAATAAGTCAATATAAATGTGCTCAGTGGAACAAGATGTTACAACATGTCTCTTGAGAGTGTGTGCAGGCACTTTCGGTGTTTTTTCTATTTCATCATCTCTCGTTTCTCTTCTAAGAACTTTCTTTAAATTATGCTTTCCCTAAGGATAAAACTATAAATCATAGTAGAAAAGATCAATGTTACAAACCAAAATTCAAAATAAATGACAACATCATTGATTTTTTTGAACATAAGATTGCAACTCGAAACCATAAACACATTTTTTAAATGCTAGCCCTATGCATGCTTTTTCATTAAGCACCAAACCCTAGCTCCAACATTGAATGGACCTACATGCAAAGCGCTCCCTACTATTTCCCTCCTAGGTGCCACCATTGCCAACATTCCTACTCGTATTTGAGTGTGAATTGCTCCAAGAAGAGAATATCTGCATCGGCATTCGAACCCAAACTTACAATGGTATTCATATTTGGATGGTACAAAACTTTTTCAGTGACCTGAGATGGAGCCCAATGGGGCCACGAATTAACATAATCAATTGAATGTAATATTGCAGATTCAAAAACAAAAAGCACGATCAAGACACACCCACTAAATCCATAAACACCGTGCTCCCATCAAAGGACGTTTTTAGCATTAAAATTAAGATAAATGATGACCAGGAAATAAAATACTTACACACTTTTTTTTCCATGAAGAAATTGTCTCGAATTTATATTAGGTCTAAATCGTTTACATAAAATATTCCAAAGCTGGAATGGTAATGCTGTTTGCCAGGCTTGTAGTAACGTGCTTACCACTACATAAATCAGTCCAATAGAAACGACAAAACACTGCAATATGAGGTCGCCTCTACAAAAGACTCCTTTCATCACATAAAGGAGAGAATAAACTGGGAGAGTTTATCTCTGTGAGCAGAAGAAAACAAATCAAAAACCGCCGGGAGTGAAGCGATGGTAACACCGCTTAATACTTACACACTTGTGAGACTTTTAAAGTGTACATCTACGAATCCAATGTTTTAACCTTTACCTCAACAGTTGCATCTGTACATTCATATTGATCTCTTTCAACAATTATGATTTCATTTATATTGTTGTCTCACATCATGTACAATAACTTGATTTCTCCAATATTAATGCAGTAATATATCTTAGGATTTCATATTTTTATGCGGCAAGCTTCAAATCCAATAGGTCCTAGTGTTGAACTTTGCTATATTATCATATGTGACAACCCACTAGCACATCTTAGCTAATCAACAAAGATTAAAAAGAAAACCAAGAAGCACAATTTTTTTTATATAATAATAATTTTTTTTTTTCACATGAATGACTCATACAAAACCCTCAAAACCCTCACAAGTAGGTTTGTTTTAAAACTATGTCACTAACTTATGGATAATATATCAATAGCTATTCACAATTACAATTATGAAATAAATAAATAAATAAAACCATACTATATATATTTTTTAATACATAAACAAATTCTCATCAAAAAATTGTTTAACAAAATGAGAATTGTAATAAGTAGAATATATCCAAGCCATAAAAAAATATTTAGAAAAAACAAGTGTAAGATCAAGATTATTCTATCCTTGTAATTAAATATTTTTATGCAAAGTTGTAAAAAGAATAACATAACTAAAATAAATATTATCAAGGTGTTTATTCTTATACCAATATAGTGGGTAATTACAAACATGTCAACAGTAAGACACTTAATGTCAACAACATTATATATATATATATATATATAACAATTTTTTTTAAGTATATATTATATATATATATATATATATATATAATATTTTTTTTTAAGTATATATTATATATATAATAATTTTTTTAAATATATATATATATATATATATATATATAAGAAAATGTTGTTGACAACGAGTATATATTTTTTAGTATATATTATATATATAATAACATTTTTTTTAGTATATATATAACAACTTTTTTTTAGTGAGAGAAAATGTTGTTGACAACCAGAGTATATATGTGTGAAAAAAAACAACAATAAATTATTAAGTATAGGTTATTCCAATATAAAATGTTTGTCAACAATGTATTATATATAACATATATAGTTTTTAGTCAAACCATTTAATCATATAAACTAATCAAAATTTAAAAAGTAAAATAGGTTACTAATTATAGTTTCTTCCTATATAAAATGTTTGTCACCAATATATTATTTAAATATATATAGTTTTTAGTCAAACCACTTAATCATAGAAACTAACCAAAATATGAAAAGTACAATATTACAAGCTTAAACGTATTCATCTATTACTTAGTAAACTTTTGAGAGGCATGTGAGATATCTAAGCTCATTTGTATAATCAAATAAATAAAATAAACAAAAGCAAAAACAAAAAAGATGTCATTTATATTAAAATAAAATCTTAAAAATGTGCTTCACGCACCACATAGTAACGTGCAATTCACCATCCATTGATGATTTGCCTGCACCTAAGCATGCATTATTATCATGTACATAACTATGCAATATCTCACTAAAATATTATAATGCCCAAGCTATCTATACAACCCTTCATATAGCCACATATTGCCACATATTGAATCAAATAAGTATTAATAAAATCAATTGACAAAATAAACAAGGTTGTGTGGCAGCGGAGTCCCTGCCAAAGAGGTTAGAAAGCAAATTTTGAAAAATGGGGTTGAAGTGTAAATGAAGCGAAGTGTTTGGTGCAAAATGTATATGAGGGAAATGTTGTGTGCAAGGTGCATATTTTGGAAGATGGGGCAAAAGTAAATGACGGTTGGTAGGCCGAGCACCATCTAATTTTGGAAAGTATATAGCAAACATTTTTTTTTTGAAAGTATATAAGAAAGTAAAAAATTTGTTGACGGTGCAAGATTAAATTTGGAAATTTAAATGCATTTTCAATGTGGACTGGTGAAAAATAAAAATATATGATGACATTAAAAATATATGATCACATAAAATTAATAGGAGATAAGAAATATAAAAAATTTAATGTATTTGTGAACATTTTCCATGCGGACTGCTGAAGGATAAGAATAAAAGACTAACATATTAAAAAATAAATGCATTTGTTATACAGAGTGTTGAAAGATAAGAGTAGAGTCTTTAGGATATAAAAATTTAGATGCATTTTTATTTGAAATCTGTCAGAAAATAAAAGTTTGTTACATACCACTGCAAATTTTTAAACATACAAAAAAAACAAAGTGTGTTACATATAAACCGGAATTTCAATGCGTTTGTCATGTAGACTGGGATTGGGGCTCCCGTGAACCATTAGAGAAATATTTACAAGAAACATGATTGTGGAAATAAGATAGAGTGCAACAACTGCAAAAGAAAATAAATGGAAAGGTATAAGTGTTTGCCTATACATGTTTATTTAAGAAAGTGGAATAACTGGGTTGAGAAACAAAGAAAGATGTGATGAGTAAACTTACAGTGAGGGTACATATGAGCGCTTTGGCTATTTGCTTGCAGCTGCCCTTTCATTGATGTCGGCGACGACTGCGGTTTCAAGGATGTTCTCAACGGCTGCTGGAATGTTGGCAACTGTCTGTTGTCTTTCGTTGGCGGCATGTTTCAATTGCCTTTCGACCCATTCTTCAATGTATGCTCTCATTGGGGCGACGTTGATCTCATTCCGGATCTTGATGTTGAAAAGATCGTTTTCTAATTCCTGGAAGTCGATAGAGAGATTAGAGAGAGCTTGATAAATTTCCTCATTCTGTACTACATATTTGACTAGCTAGTCATGGACGTGAGTTTGATCAAATTGAAGGATGCTATAAAACTTTTCCAGAGAGAAGGTCTTCAACATAGCAACCTGTTTATCGAACTCTTCCGTGGTTAAGGGCAAGGAGTTTGTGATTAAGAGGGGGTATTGGAAGTCGTTTGTTTTCCCAGCTAAGTCTATATTTGATAGCTTTGTGAATAATTTATCTTTCTTCGATATGACTTGTTCACATGACTAAACAATGAGACGCAGGTTGTTTACTTTTTCTTTCTAACATGCATTCAATTGGTCGATCCAGTTTTTGGATGGAAGATCTTCTTCTCTTCTTTTTGTTTCTATCATATTGTTGACAATCTTGCCAAAAGGGATGACCGTTTTTAAGAATAAATTTTCTTCATCTTTTAATTCAGCTTGCAAAAGCTCGAGCAAGCTATGTGCCCTGGTTCCAAGGGAAGCGATGGTTTGTGATCTTTTCCAGGCATCGTTAACCAGTTCCATTCTTTTTGTAATATTGTTTTCCACATATACTTTACAGGATGTGAGCAGGGTGGAGGGTGCTTTTACATTGGGTGTAGGGGTGCCAGGCATGGCTATTGCCAAAGGATCTACAAGCAATGGCATAAGAAAGAAAGCGTCTTCCAATTCCTTGACTTGATCCTTCAATCTGGTGTTGTGGGTCTCCATATGTTCAATGGAGTCATGAAGTGCTTCTCCGGTGGCGATGTGAAGTTGACAGATTTGGGACGGCCGCATGTTGGCAACGTCAACCTCTGAACAAGATTTGCCTTTGATATCTTTGGCATTTTTTTTTCTGAAATGTCAAATTTTTTTTCGGCTATCAAAAACAACGCTCTGGAACACAAAGGATTCATCTTCGTCAAAATTTTGGGCAACGGATATGT
Source organism: Picea glauca (assembly GCA_000966675.3). Taxonomy (NCBI): domain Eukaryota; kingdom Viridiplantae; phylum Streptophyta; class Pinopsida; order Pinales; family Pinaceae; genus Picea; species Picea glauca. The sequence goes on along the minus strand of JZKD02S2318140.1, from coordinate 311,843 downwards.
CCATTGGATGGCTATGGTGGATGGCGTCCTCGGGCTGATCAAAGTAGGGGAACATGGCATCCAGATCAGTGTCAATTTCTATTTTCTCACTCTGAATTACCAGGTCTTTTGCCTGCCCCACATTTTTTTTTCTTTTCTTCTCCACTGGAAGCTTGTGAGAACTATCAATTTTAGAGTGAGGAGGGTCGTTATCTCCTCCTCCATTTGAAGAATTTTGGGTTTCTTTGTTGCTGTGATGGGCCGTTCGAGCGATGCTCCAGGATGTCGTACCTTTTGGAGTGGTATTTGCGGATTGAACACTCTTGTCACTGGGGTCTTTCCCCTGTTGTGTGTACAATTTGGTGCAACTTTGCACTGTCTCTACGTCGTCGGCATCAGAGGCAGGCTCGTGACTGTCTCTATTTTGGGGCAATTGTTTATCTACAAAACAATCGCCGAGGCCAAGTGAATGTAAATGTTGTCTAAAAATATCATAGGGGTCAAATCCTTTTATGTGTTCATCATATCTGAGGTTGGAGATACTAAAATGTGTTGCGAAATCGTCAAATTTGTTGACGTTTTTCAACACGAACTCCCCTATTTTCCAAGGCATAGGAATGAACTGCTTGTTTTTCTTCCTTTGGAACAGATGGAACCAGTAGTTGTATTGACGTGCTACTTCTACAATAAAAATTATGTCCGTAATGTGACATCGAAGGAGAGCAGGTTGTTCCGTGGAGCCAAAAATTCTTATGACAATGTAATTATCCAAATGTTGGACTGTTCCCTTTTTGTCCAAAAAATTAGTTGCCTGTTCAGATAAGCGGGGAGAATTTTCTCCTAACAAGAAAAGTTTGAAAACAGACAGGAAGCCATTAAAAACCTCATAAAAATAGTGGGAAACCTTGTGCTTCCACAAGGCCTGGTACTAGAACGTTACTAGGTGGAAATCGTAGTTGACATTCTTGGGCAGAGACAGTTGCAGAAATCGACAGGAATGTGCTATTGCAAAAACTAAATAGGATGACATATAAAATTTCTTTCCCCTTTTGTAGCTTGACAATTGGGAAGAGATTTCATAAGAAATTATCCTTCCCTAATCAAAAATGGCTTGTTCATTGACTGTGAAATACAAAATGTAAAGAGCCATGCAAGAAACAATAGCTGTGGATTCTTGTCCCGTTATTCTTGTAAACAGCTAGACAATTTCGCAAAAAGGATTTTTAAATGAACTAACCTACATGCTTGTAATATCTTCAGGAACTAGATCTAGGTTTTCCAAAAAAAGGGGCAAGAGGTCCAATCCATTATTATGCTTTGCTAGGAACTGTTTGCAATCTTCTCCTTTGAACGTCAATGTTGGCTTGGGCAATTTCAACATCTGCCGAAAGAGCTGAGGTGACAAAGAAACATAAGAGCAGTCGTGCAGTGGAACAATTCTCTTCTCTGCAATAAATTTATTGGCGCACCAAGAGACCAGGTCCTTACAGTCAAAAACCTCAGGGAAACAACCTATATGAGCAATCTCAGAGGTCCAAATTACTTGGTTCTTTGCGACAGAGGTTGAGTAATAAGAAAATGCCCTGGACCAGTGGAAGTTCTGGTCATGACGATCGAAGATGTTCACTATATCTCCACAGAACTGGTGTGGAACTGATGCCATAGGTTTATGAGAAGGTTGATTTGCTACAAATGATGGTTTAAATGAACAATCACAGCGAATAATGTAACTTTTTGCTAAATCTTGGTTAAATGCTTATGAATGGGAAAGCTCCTCGAGCCTTTCGTTGATTAATGACAATCGGTATTGGTGGTGCATGATGAAATGTTAAGAGTAAAGTTTATTTATTACATATTTAGAAATGCGAAGGTGGCGGGTACGACGAAGAGCAATTAAGGAACGAAGGTTTCTTGAATGTGCGAAGGCCACGTAGTGTGAAAGGGATATCATGATTTTGAAATGAACACTCAGAAGGGACAATATAATCTCCCCGCAAATTTTGGTTTAATGCGCATGAATACGAGATTTCCTCGGCCCTTTCGCCCATCAATGACAATATATACAGTTTCTGCATGATGGCCTGTTAGAATTAATTTCCAGTAATTCCATATTTAGAAACAAGATATGTCTATATATATAAAAAACTTTATATTTTCTTTTATTGTAGAGAAGTGCGAAGGTGACGGAGACGGTGGAGAGCGAGGAAAGAATGGAAAGTTCTGAAAAGCGGTTGGATGTGATTCAAAAAAGGGTTACGGGGATAGTCAGGAAGAGATCATGAAGGGGGAGATCAGCGACCGGTGTGTATATTTGCGGAATTTCAGAAAATTGGCTAAGTATGGAATAGGGAAATTGCTAATTGCATGCATAGCAACAAGATCTTATATATAATTGCCAACTGCTAATTCCAAAAGGACGCTGGCACAGGAAACAACGACTACGAACTGAATATTTCTTCAACACGGCAAAGGGACGATTCCCTAAAGAAATTTGAACAAATGGAAAAGTATGGAAAGCGGATAGATGGGCTTCAAAACGGGTTGGCAATAGTTCCAATAAATATGTGAGGAAGCGGTGGTTAAATTGTATTTCTTGAAAGTTTTCAGTGCAAAAAATGTGCATCATGGAAAAGGGCATGATAGGTGGACCGTAATACGGAAAAGTATAAAATTTCATGTTTCAGAATTTTTTAGTGCAAAATGTGTAAAACGAAAGAGATCATGAAAAGGGTATGATAGGTCGACCGTAATACGGAAAAAGGCATGATCTAAGAACGGTTGCAAATTTGTATATCTGACAATTTGTATATAACAGAGCTACGAATATTGTTTGGAAGTCCTGGAAAAGTAGAGGGGCAATGTTGATGCAACCAGCGGGGTCCTCCTGTCAATTTCTATATGGCGGAACTCTGGGTGGCAGTTGTGGGATAGGGAACAATAGAGGGTCAATTTAAAGAAAGGGGAAGCGATGGTTGGAAACACTTGAATTGGGAAAATAGAAAGGCAGAAGACATTTTTCGTAAGTGCGAATTGGTTTCAAAGAAGCCCCATTGTTGCAAAATCATGATCTACTAGTTATCAAGAAATGCGTTGTTCAAGATTACATTTTATTGCAACGTGCGCGTGCAGTTATGTTATTGATACATTATTCCATGACTGTAACATACCAACTGAAGTAGTGAACTTTGTTTTGTACTAATTAGCATTAAAACTTAATAATTGCATCTCTAGAAACAAGAAGAACGATTTTGATGGAACATTTTACATCGGTATTAGTAAACAGAAGATCGAAGAAGTACGAGAGCACCGAAGTATGCCAATTAGAACATGCGTGAAACCCAGAAAAGTGGCAGAGATGAAGAGTGCAAGGCCAAAATTTCGTAATAGCAAATCCATTTAAAAAAATAAGAAAAGTATTGAGTACTGTACATCTATGCTTAGAAATTGGATTCAGTTCTTCGGTTGAAAACATTGAAGGTATCTGTGACAAACACAGGCATGGGTTTCGCAGTATGCAAGATCCTTGGAGTTTTCTTCTCGATTAATCATCCTCTGCTGAAATTGATATTTTTCAGAAGCTTTGTCTGAGGAAGAAGACGAAAATGGTTGCAAGGCAAGTGGAATAGCCCTTAGTTGAAACCGGCTCTTCATAGTCGAAAAAAATTCAGTAGTACAGCTTGCACGTGCAATTACAGAGGCCCAAATTAGTCCATTCTAGGAAAAAGGAGATGACTAGTAGGAAAATGCGTTGCAGTAGCGAAAGTTTTGCACCTGATACCCGAAAATGTTAAACAATATTTTTTTGGCTTGAAATATATCTCTGGAAGCATCAACATATGATTTCTTTACAGTCAAACTCTTCCGCCCAGAACAAACTAATTTGGAACTCTGAAATTCATACTTTGGCGGTGCAAAGTGGTTGTTGCATTCACTATCCGTTTTTTTTTTTGAAACTCCTTTTGGTGTTGTCATGACTACGATCACCGAGCCGAGAAGGTCCGTTCGTTATGGTTCATTTCAATTTGGGCTCAGGAGTGGGAATATTTTCTTCATTGCCACCATCCATTGTCGTATCATCGTCCATCAGATCATCTTCTTCTGGCTTGGAATTCATGGCATAAAGTTCTGCGACAGGCATGATTGCAAGAGGGCGGGTTCTTTGAGCAGCCAAGGTTGGCATCGAATGTTTTGGCTTGAAATATATCTCTTGGTGTACCGAGGGACCATCTCGTTTTTTTCTCGTGGCCGGAGAGAGATGAATAGTAAGAATATGCCCTTGAATAGTGGAACCTGTGGCCATTATGCCCCAATGTGTTGACTCTGTGTGTGGAGAGAACTGTCGCCACAAGTTATTAAGAATTTCCATTTGCTCGAGATGATGTTTCAAATGAAAATAGGGGAGGGATAATATAAGCATCCGTAAAGTCTGCTTTAATGCGTATCAATAAAATATCTCCTCGATCCTTTCGCTGATCAATGACAATTTTCAGGGTTCGTGCAGAATGAGTTGTGACCATCATAGCTCACTAATTGCACAATTAGAAAAAAGTGCAAAGGTGGCGGTGACGGTGAAAAGACATTAAGAATAAAAAATTTCTTAAAAGCACTAAGCCGTCAGCGGACAAAAAAAAAAGATTGTGTCGCCTTTGAAATGAATACTTGGAAAGGATAACATGCTTGTGCGCAAATCTTAGTTTCATTCGTACTAATGACAAATCTTCTTTGAAATTTCAGACATTAATGACAACTGTAACGGTTGCTGCAGGATGGCTACTAGCATTAAAGCTTAATTATTGCATATGGAAAGCGATCAGGCGGGTTACAAAAGAAAAACAGAAGAAGATATACCCAGGAGATGTGAAGGCCTGATGGTTCTCTGCTTGAAGGACGGGTTCTCGGCCTGGCGGGCTGAAAATTGAGCTCTATTGTTATGTGTCCTACAAATATCACCTACACTTCCACAAGATACAAAATGATAGGCGGAGTTGCGGGTTGGTTGGTTCAACATTGCGGGTTGGTTGGTTAAACATGTACTTTTATAAAGTATGGACATCAGATTGTATAGAACATATCCGAATCCATGATTCCATACTTGGGCACTTTTTGTTTCGTGCGTTCGCGGCCTGGTGGGTTGAACATTGTGTATCTTTTGTTCTGTGCCCTACAAATAGCACCTACAGTTCCGCGATATACAAATTGACAGTGGGAGTTGCGGAGATGAGTTTCTATATAAAGTATAGACATGAGATTTTATACAGCATATGCGGATCACTTATTCCATACTTCGACACTTTTTTTATCGCGGATTTGCGGCCTAGCGGGATGAAAAAATACTGAAGATTATTATGTGTCCTACAAATAACACGCAGATTTCCACAATATACAAATTGACAGCATGACCTACAGGTTGCTTGGTTGAACATTACATTTGTATTGTTCTAGAACATATGCGGATTCTTCGTTCCCTGTACTACAAATAGAAACCACATTTTCGCGATATACAAATTGACAGGAGGACCTATGGATTGCTTGGCTGAACATTGTATTTGTATTGTTCTAGAACATATGCGGATTCCTCATTCCATACTTGGGCACTTTTTGGATCGCGGGTTCGCGGCTTGGCGGGCTGACAATTAATTATCTATTGTTCCCTGTCCTACAAATAGCACCTACACTTCCGCGATATACAAATTTACAAGCGGGCTTATGGACATAGTCTCTATATAAAGTATGGAATGAGATTTTATACAGCATATGCAGATTCCTCATTCCATACTTACGCGGTTTTTGGATTCTGGATTCGCGGCCTGGTAGGTTGAAAATAGAGTCTCTATTGTTCTGTCTCCTACAAATAACACCCATATTTTTGCGATATACAAATTGACAGCGGGAGTTGCGGAGATGAGACTCTATATAAAGTACCGACATGAGATTTTATAGAGCATATGCGGATCCCTATTTCCATATTTAGGCAGTTTTTTTATCGCGGGTTTGCAATATGGCGGGTCAAAAAAAGAGTCTCTATTGTTCCCTGTCCTACAAATAGCACTGAGATTTCCGTGACATACAAATTGACACGAGTCGCCACGGGCTTCTTGGTTGAACATTGCATTTTTTTTGTTCTAGAACATATGTGCATCCCTCATTCCATACTTGGGCACTTTTTTGGATCGCGGGTTCACAGGCGGGCGAGCTGAAAATTAAGTATCTACTGTTATGTATCCTACAAATAACACTCACACTTCCACGATATACAAACTGATAGGCGGACCTGTGGACATAATCTGTATATAAAATATGGAATGAGATTTTACACAGCATATGCGGATCACTAATTGCATACTTAGGTAGTTTTTGGAGCACGCATTGGCGGCCTGGCGCACCGAAAATAGTCTATTGTTTCATCGCCTACAAATAACATCCAGACTTCAGCGATATACAAATTGATAGGTGTACTCGGGCTGCTTCGCTGGACATTGGAGTTTTATTGTCTCGTTGCGATCCCGTATCAATTTCATAGTTAGTGGTTTTTTTTTATTGGGGGCTCTGGAGCCGTCCGTGACATATAAATTGACACGAGTCACTACGGACTACTTGGCTGAACATTGCATTTGTATTGTTCTAGAAGATATGTAGATCCCTCATTCCATACTTGGGGGCAATTTTTGGATCGCGGGTTCGCAACCTGGCGGGCTGAAAATTAAGTATCTATTGTTTTGTATCCTACAAATAGCACCCACACTTCCGCGATATACAGATTGACACGCGGACCTGCGGACAAAGTCTGTATATAAAGTATGAAATAAGATTTTATACAGCATATGTGAATCACTAATTGCATATTAGTTGACAGGTGGACTCGGGTTGCTTCGCTGAACATTGGACTTTTATTGTGTCGTTGCGATCCCGTATCAATTTCATAGTTAGCCATTTTTTTTGATGGGGGCCTCTGGGGATGGCAGGCTAGAAATTGGGCCTCTATTGTTCCACGTTGTACAAATAAATTGTTCTACAACATATGCAGACCTATGGGTTGCTTGGCTGGACTTTGCATTTATATTGTTGTAGAACATATGCGGAGTCCTCATTCCATACTTGGGCACTTTTTGGATTGCGGGTTGGCGGCCTGGCGGGCTAAAAATTAAGTATCTATTGTTCTGTGTTATACAAATAGAACCTACACTTCCGCGATATACAAATTTACACGCCGTCTTGTGGACATAGCCTCTATATAAAGTATGGAATGAGATTTTATACAACATATGCGGATTCCTCATTCCATACTTAGGTAGTTTTTGGATCGTGGTTTCGTAGCCTAGCCGACCGAAAATAGTGTCTATTGTTCCATCTCCTACAAATAGCACCCAGATTTCCATGACATACAAATTGACAGGAGGAGTTGCAGGCTGCTTGGATTTACAGTGCATTTGTATCATTCTAGAACATATGCGGATCCCTCGTTCCATAGATGGGCATTTTTTGGATCGCTGGTTTGCGACTCTGCGGGCTAAAAATTAAGTATGCAGAACCCTCATACTCACCAGTGGACTCGGGTTTCTTCGTTGAACATTGGACTTTTACTGCCCCGTAGTGATTCTGTATCAATTTCATAATTATCGATTTTTTTCTATCAGGGGCTCTGGGGTTGGCGGGTTGGAAATTGGGCCTCTATTGTTCCCCGCTGTACAAACACATTGTTCTAGAACATATGCGGATCCCTCATTCCATACATGAGCACTTTTTGGATCGCGGATTCCGAACCTGGCGGGCTTAAAATTAAGTATCTATTGTTCCGTGTTCTACAAATAGCATCTTCATTTCCGAGACATACAAATTGACAAGCGAACTTGTGGACATAGTCTCTATATTAACTATGGAATGAGATTTTATACAGCATATGCGGATTCCTCATTCCATACTTGGGAAGTTTTTTTTATAGCGGGTTGGCGGCCTGGCGGGTTGAAAATAGAGTCTCTTTTGTTCCCTCTCCTACATATACCACCTAGGCTTTTGCGATATACAAATTTCCAGGAGGACTCAGGCTGGTTGCTTGAACATTGCACTTTTAGGCAATTTTTGGATGGCGGGTTCGTGGCTGGGTGGGCCGAAAATAGAGTCTCCATTGTTCCCTCTGTTGGAAATAACATCCAGACTTCTGCCATATACAAATTGACAAGAGGACTTGGGTTGGTTCGTTGAACATTGCACTTTTATTGTCATGTAACAATTCCGTATGTATTTCATATTTAATGATTTTTTTTTATCAGGGGTTGTGGGGCCGACGGGCTGAAAAATGGGCCTCTTTTGTTCAAGCTCACGTGCTGAAAATTGGGACTTTATTGTTCCGCGTTGTACAAAAGCTACCCACAACTCTGCGATATACAAATTGACAAAGGAACTTGTGGGTTGCATGGGGCAACATTGTTATTTCATTGTTCCTTGTCCTCCGAATAGCGTTCGAAGATCCGCCATATACAGATTGACAGATGGACTTGAGAGTTGGCGCATTAAATTATTAAAGGATGTTAAATCGCTTATTCTTAAAAGAATCAAGGAAAGAAAAGATTTTTCTTTTTTTAATTCTATAATCGCAAGCATAACAAGGACCAATTTGAATTTTAAGGGCCTGTTGTTCATATGATAGCACAATTGCATTCCGCACACTAAATATTCGTTGATTTCAAATTATTCCAGGATATTAATCTGACTAACTTCATTGAATAAGAAAAAATGCGAAAACAAAGACCCATTTGTATTTTAAGAGCCTCTTGTTTGTATGTGAGGACAATTGCAGTTCAGACATTATATATTCATTGATTTAAAATTATTTCAGAACAATAGTTTGACCAATTTCATCGATGAAGGAAATCTGCTAAAGCAAGTGACAGTACAGTTGCATCACAGCGCCATAGAAATTACCAGGCAGATCTGCGTCACTGCGCCATAGAAATTACCAGGCAGATCTGCGTCCCAGTTGGCTAAAAAAGAAAAAATTATACTGTTCGGTGTCCTCCAAGGAACACCTGGAATTCCAGGGTATACAAATTGACAGACAAAGCTGATAACCAAGAACCAACCATACTTTAAACAGTCCACAAGAAAGTTCCCAAGAGGTTCCATAGAGCATAACCCATCGACCTTTGCACCAAACAATTTGATATACAAAGAAAAGACGTCGCAGCATTTGTTTTATGTTGAAACGAACTTTCATCTGGATGTTAAACAAATATTACAAAGAGACATGAGGTATTTTCGTTTCCTCTCAAAGTTTCATATAATTTTTTTTCCCCTTTTCAGCCGATATGCAAAATTGCATTGTCCTCATTTAAGGTGAATTTGCTTTGTATCTGAAGCTACCGCAACATGTAGACACTCCTTTCCTTTTTCTGTAGATATTTATCATACGACAACTCTGCCAACTCAGCAAGCACATTTTGTAACAAAGGCTGCATGATCGTACAGTACACGGTTGTGTTGCCCACGGTTCGAATAACACCACTGAGGCAATGTCCATAAATATATGGACATTTTTCACCGCATCGCAGACAATCAATCATATCATCAGTTATCAAAGCGGAGGCAGAGGCAGCGAAATGAAATTTTTCACAAACAGGCTCAAAGGGGGTCGAGTACACATTGGTTGCAACTAAAATACCTTCAACCTGGGAATGTGAGCAAAGGAATTAATACATTGAAAAATATAATACACAACTGCATCCCACCCTCCCCTTTAAAACAAAAAAAAAATGTTTAACAGCTGCAGAAATTTGTTGAAAGCTATTTCTATAAGCAAAGCGAGGATGATTTTGTAAATGTATACGCACAACAACTATAGAGCTAGCTAGATTCTTCAGATCTTTTACTGTATCTGCTCGCAACTCTGTTACAAACGTTGACTGGGTTGTCTGAAAGATCGTTTCTCTAGCATCCTTCTTTTTTTTAATATTTTTTAACAGCATAAGTGGAATTTGCCCTCTATGCAATTGTTGTTCTATTGACGAAAACAAATCTGAATATGTATCGAACAATTGTAGCTGCAACATGGAATAGTACAAGATTTGTGTAACTTATTCGACATACATGCAGAAGTGAAATTAAACAACAAAACTGAATGTGAAAAGCAATACCATTGCCTTCTCGTTGTCCAACTCTCCATCCTTTATATGGAGAATGTGTTGTGACACAAATTTCCTGGCCAATGTGACAACAACCCCAATCATTCCCATTGGGTAAATATTAGTGCTCTGTGCAAGTTGCCTAATAGTCGAGTCCGAGAGGAAGCGGTATTCTGAACAAATAGGAGGAATTTTTTCTACAATGCTTGTTTCGTTGACCAAAATAATTCGATCACAATCACCATGATCATATACTGTTTTTGGCAATATATTAAAATTTGTAATGGATATCCCATTACGCGACAATATCTTTTTTGCATGTTTCTGGACAAGTTGTGGAGGAACATTCAGTGTGACTGTCATCATGGCGTCCTTTTCTGTCATATCAGCACGCATAATGGGTCTACTTTTGTTTGCCTTGTCCAAGTAGGTGGTATAGACAACCATTATGTCCCCAACGAACACCTGTCCAGTTTGGCGGCTGTTCAAGGCCTCTATTGACAGTACTTTGGATGTCATAACTCTAGACCTGAAGACATTTTTTGAATAGGAAAACTAAAGTGAATGGTAGTGTTCTACAAGTACACGCATACTTTTGATGAACTATGGAGCCAGAGTTTCGCAACAACACCTCTTAGTCTGCAGAACATGCAGTAGGTTCGGCGTCTCGCTCGTACTTGTTGATACTTCTTGCGAGATGCAAACCATGTACTGCAGATGGCATCAGCATATTCTCCATGCCATAGATGAATATATAGCCCGGGAAATTTGTCTAGTAAACATAGTAAGAGCAGAGCGCATGCATCTTTACCTTTGGCCTTGTCGGTCCGCCAATGTCTGGGATGACTGACTGCTCATGGCCATCTCACTAGTTCAACTTTTTCTGATGCAAGTATTTGCAGATGGACAACAAGACTAAGCAAATATATGCATTCTATATTATATGCTTGCACCTGGTTTGTATCTTTAATTTGCCGGCACACTTGGTATACCTTTTAGAAGATTGTACCACAGAACCCTCTGCTACTGCACAGAAGAATTCATCTCCTTGTCCAAGCAACCCGTTTTTTCCAAGGCAGCAATGGGGAAGATGCAATCGACAGGAAGGCAAGTTAGTTTGAAAAGAGACATGTAAAACAAAAAGAAACAGGTCTATTTACCCGCCAAAGAGTCCTTCGTCCTGTCCATCCATTCTGTTTGTTTAAATGTAGCAATGCAGCACAAACACAATGGACATGCACTAGCTTAGTATGCAGGAATAAACGTATGCAACCAAGAAAACTTACCATGTAGGAAGGCACACAACTAGCTTAACACATATCCAGACCATAAATGAAATACAAAACAACGCAATATGAAACAACAACACGAGCATGCACCTTTCTATATCCTCTTCAGCCGATGCAATCGAGACTCTCTCCTTTTCTCCAACTACTCTGTTTGTTTCAATTTGGGAACCCACAAAATTTAATGAACATCAATGGAAGTTGGTATTCAATGGAGAACAAGAAATATATACATAGAGAAAAACTGACTCAACGAACAGTCTACAAAGGCAGAAACATGAACCTTTTCACTTCTCTATCCATGGCTGTAAACGTGTACAATTTTTTTCCCTGACCAAAATATATTACAAGGCACAAAATATCACGCAACTGCATGGCCACAGCTAAACGATTTCCGCTTTTCCCTGGGAATTTATCCACATATGCCCTCTAGCCATGTTCTTTATCCTCTACACAGACTGTTGTGCACACGATACAAGTTCTCAGTTTTTCATGGCTAATTACCCACACATGCTTCCAGACATGAAAATATAATCTTGCAGAATCTTTGTTGCACATATCATATGTCAAGAACAACACAAATTGCATCCTACGCACACTATTCTATGTAGAGGAGAAAGGACATGTCATGTCATATCCACACATCTAACCATACATGCTTTATAAATGTACCCTGCATACATATGCTTTATTCCAACAAAAAACAAGCGGGTATTGTAACTTCACATGTAATCCTCGAACAATTTTGCATGCAACTATTTTCTTTCATGGCAGGACTGTAGCACCAGGAAAATCTCACAAAATAACAGATCTCGACTCCGACAGACATGGCAAATAAAACAACTGCATATCCACTGATGGGTGCAGGGGCTGAACACCGTAAAGCGCCCCAAACAAAACAATAACAATCCAAAAAATAAAATAAAAAAGAAAAGCTCCAACCACCACTGTTGCACCCCAACACTGCAAGGCTGAATCAAAGAAAAGAAACCAGCAAGGACCAAACCAACGAGAAAGCACAAAGAGGCCGAACTGCACCCCAAAGCGCAAATCCCAACCAAACAAACAGAACCAGTAACCTGGGAACCAACGAACCAACAAGAACCACCGAGGCAGTGAACAACATATGTATCTCCAACGATTATGAAACTGCAACCCAAACAGAAAAGGAACCAGAAACACACAAGGAACATGCGACTACAAATAAGAAAACATTCTTACTTGCAAACTGCAAACTAAACAACAAACAAGGAATACAAAATGAAACCACTGCATCAAAACTTACTCTGAAATGATGAAATGCATAAGCACAACTCGAATCACCAGCGAAACAACAATAAGTAGCAACCGAGAAACCAACGAACAAGAACCACTCACTGAACCAGTAAACAATGTATGTAGCCTCAATGATTATGAGGATGAAGCACACAATGGCAGAACCGACAAACCAACGAAGAAGAAGCAGTCACTGAACCAATAAACAATGTATGTAGCTTCAATGGCAGAACAAGGACGAAACATACAATGGCTATTGAATTGGCGGTAGACAATCAAGTGCAAATTCATTGTAACTGTATAGAAAATTTCGAGGAAAAATGTACTCCAAGAACCGTATTTACATAAACATTTAAGACTCTCAGGCTGTCTAAGCACCTCGCGAAATGCAAACATTTAAGTTGTTAGGGGTGTTACAGAACGTCGCGTCATGTGAACATTTATGCAGTTGGTCCTATTGACGCATCTTGGAATAAGTGTCAATACATTTCAAGAAATATACATCTGCCAAAGATGTTATAAACTTTGAAATTCTCAATCACTACAAAGCTTGGATATGAAAACTTTTCAATATGCTTATTACATATCAAAACTTGAGGATATATTCAGGTAGCAGAAAATGCTAATACAAACATTCGAACTAATGCTAGCATTAATCAACCTTGAAGCAAGATACATGAAAAATATATGATTAAAACATACTAACTACGAGAAAAACTTTGGATATGTTTCCATATAGTACATTGGGAATAGCAAAGACGGCAATAAGACCTCCAATCTCTTATTCAATCAAATCAGTACATATATGTTACTTTTTATTATATAAAAATATATGCTTTTATTTCCATAGCTCCAACAATAGGTATTGTGCAAATATTTGGGGTAAAAGGACAAAGTAATATGCAGTCAACGATTTATCGATTGTTATAGTCCATCTATGCCTACGACAAAGACTACTAAATAGATCCAAGATACCATTGTCCAGGAAGATCCAACAACTATGGTATACAACTACGTTATTTATTAAGATGAAGACTATTCCCTTGTTTTTGTTGGCATTTCTTGATAAAAGTGTAGTCATGAGAATTCAAGCAATAAAAAACAAAAGATAAATAAATAGATTCAGGATACCATTGTCCAATAGGAAGATTCAACACTTGTGGTATACAACTATAGTATTTATTAAGATGAAGACCATTCCCTTATTGTTGGTGGCATTGCTTGATAAAAGTGTAGTCATGAGAATTCAAATAGTCAAAAACAAAAGAAGGATAGGTAATAAGTGCTTATACCAAACCAATGGAGTTTGTAGAAACCCACTAAGGATATGAAGGTCAAAGGAAAAGAAATTCATTCCTTCACGCAAAATATTAACTAAATCCAAAACTAAAAAACAACAACTATAGCAAAAATGATAAATACACTTGAAACGAAGTACTTAGATATCAAGATTAAAAATAAATCCACTTACCAAACATCATTATATATTTTATTGGCTTTAAATACAAGATTTGAAATAAATAGTAACAATAAAAGAAAATCCAAAACATAGTTACTATAATTTAACCCTTAAACTGACATTGCACACTAGACCCACTTATTTAACTATCATATAATTATTTCAAATTAGAAGATTTCACATTTCCTTAGAAAGTGAAAAAAATATATAAACAAATTATAATTATAAATAATTGTGGGTAAAATCATGTGTTTTTTAGAGTGAAAATAGAAATAAAATAAATAACATGTAGGTATACCAAAAATATTTCTACACATTATATTTAAAATCTAAAGAATATTTGAAATTGGAGAGGATAGAGATCTATTATAATATTAATGGAAAAATAAGCTAACAAGAAAGAAAAAAATACAATACAAAACTAGTTACATTATCCGGGGTTTTACTGGATGAAACCTCCTCTATGTTAACATGCCCTCTTCAACACTAAGACACTTTAAACATTAAGGTTAGTACTTCACCTTTTCAGACCCTACAAAAGTACCTCGAATCATTACAACCCATCACTTCCAACCCATGTAACATTTATTTTCAAAACAATCAATGCATATCAATATTAAGTACTTCCACCTAATTTACATTACCATACTATTTAGTTCTCTATATAAATGAATGAATATTAAACCAATTTATACGTGTATAAGATATTTCCTTAAAGTGGAGAATACCATTGAATGCCCATTTTACCTCTCAAGGAAAATTCCTTTCCCTGAGACCCTAGTGTCGCGTGAACTCACTACCCCCCTCTGACTACAAAACACACTCAAATTTTCACTAAGTCCTCCTTCATGAAAAATTCCGGCAGCATTTCCCTGCATTCTTTCCCTCCCCCCTTCACCTCCAATTCCCCTACTATTTATAACCCTCTAGCTATTGGCACCTCATCCCCATGGGAAAACTCCAATTAACACACCGCCCACATGAAAAAACTCTGGTATTGACACATCATTGCGGTTTTCTTTTGATTTCTTATTAATTTTTTTATAAATAAACATTAATGTAATGTGTATGTGTATGTGCCCTCTTCTAATTTTTATTTATTATTAATTATATATGTATATCCTTTTTTTTTCTTTTCTATTTTTTATCAGATTATTATTAGTTTTTAATGCCTTAATGAATAATCATATAATATTCATTAATTAGTAGTATACCCAAAGCCCCTCCTAAGTGGCTAATTAACACTTCTTTAATGATCCCCCCTAAGGCCCAAAGTGCAATTACTTCGCTACCTCATATGTCTCATAGTTTGTTTTTGAGGTGTAAGGATTCCACGCCCTTATCATGCAACTCCCGGTCCCAACTAGGCAATATGGACTCTATGTCCTTGTCTTCGTGACATAGGTAGAAATATCGAATCTGCGTCCTTGTCTCCACAACATAATTAACAATATGGATTCCACAACATAGATAACTTATATTTTTTTGTTAAAGACTCGTCATCTTGTCAAGACATGGTAGTGAGTCCACACTCAAATATTGGTGACTTGAAAAGGCCTCCCTTTTAACCTGCACAAATATGCACTCACACATATCAAATATATCAAAATATAATATAACTGAATCAAATTCAAGTGACATGTCACCCTTAACAAGTGTGTGGATTTGCAAGTATACTTTTGTAGTCTCTTTAAGTTTAGTCAAATAATTTGTAAGATGGGACTAATCAAATTTCAATCATTTTTATAGTCCCTTCATTCTCCATGGTTCTTACTATCATACTCCCACCCTTGAGTTCTCTTAGATAGACATGTGCATTTGTGTCATCCTTTAGATGACCCATTACCTGCACCTCTCAAATCAAATGAAATCATATTATAGCATATGCGCATAGATATAATTTTTAATAAAATATAGTTTATTGAATGAATCTATTGGATTCATTGATCTTCTGCAACATTTAGTTTGGCTTCCACAACCTTCCACTTATTCCGTCAACTCCACCTAGAAGTCATGTGGTTATGTCAACCTGTCTCAATTATAATTTCTTAATGGCATCAATAATCATCTATCAGCGTATGATCAAAGTATGTTATCCAAGCATCCAAGCTATCATTCATTACTGCATCTTAGTAAGTAATCACGTCATCATTATGCTACACAACTGCCTACTCGATAATTAGGAATACATAAAAAAAAACATCCTTATAAATCATTCCACACATCACAAGTATATATATCCACCATATCTATATATAGTTAAAATCTATGAACACATTAAAAAAATCTAGGGTTAATCTCCTTATTCTATGCCAAATAAAATTAGGCAAGGAGGGGCGTTACATACTTCCCTCCTTGGAACAAAACTTGGCCTCAAGTTTTCATGCAGTCACAAGGACTTGCATTTTATAGGTTAAATCACAAAATAAGATCTTACTATCTATGCATCATATTAGATCATAAGAGCTTCATCTTTGGCTTTGCACCAAATCGATAATTCAACTTTCTATGAAGCACAAATGTCTCCACGAAGTAAAAAAAAAAAAAAACATGGTTTTTATCACAACAAGTAACAAATATAAGCATGTCATAATAGACAAGTTTGAAATACAAATAACATACCATTCTAAAATGAAACATGTACAATTAATCATGTCTTATCAATATATAAGCCATCGTATTCCAAGCCTCAACTATCGCATTCTATTCTTGTTATTTCACATATATCAATAATTATCCTCCTTCTAAAGCAATTTTGAATTAACTAAGCCACAAACAGATTAAATAAATCAACTATATAATCATATACACTACATTGATTGTCCTTCCCACCATATAATCAAACTCTCATACCATCAAGTAACAATTTATATAAAAACAAGAATGAGACAATTTATTGTCCTTCCCATCATATAATCAAACTTTCATACCATCAAGTAACAATTTATATAGAGACAATAGACACATGCTCATTCAAAACTATATAGTTACAATCCACTCTTGGAAAAATTTGCGACTAGATTTTTCGGAATCGCATAATCTCACAAATATTTTCCTCAAGAAAATTACAACACTGCTTCTTAATAATACCAAGGTTTAGTGAACCTTGTACTAATTGGTTGGTTCCTAGTTGATGACTTCTCTCAAGAATATCCATACTAATAAGGTTGTTGCCTCTTAATCTCTTGATTCTTTATTTTATATTTCATTTACTAGATAGGTAAGTCTCGAAGCTGACTTTGAATTTGGTGCTTTTTTAATCTTTAGTTAATTTTTTTTATATTATATGCATAAACATATTGACTTGCACCAATAAATATCAAAAGTTTCCATACTTTCTTAATTCCTATCTCTCAAACATTCACTCTTTGTCGTAGCATGCCATCAAATTGAACTCGAATAATAATAAAGATCTTCGGAATGATGAGTAACCCACCATTAATGAATTTGACATTCTAAGAATGGAGTATTTGGATAGTTATCAAATAGTTGATTGATTAATCAGATTTATATGGATAATCAATCAAATTGATTCCTCAATGATTCAATCATATTAAGCCCCAAAATGGAGAGGTTATCATTTTAGATTCCCATTGAAATCCCTCAACCAATAGGGAAAGCAAGAGAACCTCAACTGCTACCAAGAGGAGGTTGAGGATTTAAATAACTTTGCTTATTAGGTTTTTGGAATTTGCATTGAAAATAAAAGATTTCAATTTAAATATAAAAATAATGAGTTTTATTTTTCAAAGGAAAATTTATAATAAAAGATTCTAATTTAAATATAAAAATAGTGGGTTTTGTTTTTCAAAAGAAAAAATATAAGGGAAATTAATTTAATGGATACTTCTCATATTTGTGGATGGCATCCTAATTACTAATCAAATGCCCAACAATATTAACAACAACCATTTGAAATAAACCCTCTAACTTAAAATGATAACTATTTAAATGACTAAATATTTTATTTT
This sequence comes from Picea glauca, assembly GCA_000966675.3. NCBI lineage: Eukaryota > Viridiplantae > Streptophyta > Pinopsida > Pinales > Pinaceae > Picea > Picea glauca. Next base: position 293,758 of record JZKD02S2318140.1, on the reverse strand, counting down.
AAAATTATAGATTATTTTAAAATACATAATTAATAATTATTAACCATATTAATGCTTAAAATATGATATGAAATAGATACATTAAAATATTAATAATGGGATGGTTCAAATTCAATACGTAGAAATATAAAATTACGTGTACAAATAAAAAGCACAAAGTACTTTTGTCCCATATGCAACATGGAAGGGAGCATAAATGTGTTTCTTGATCTCCGATACTTTATTCGTTTATGAATGCCTTTACTCATTCTTGATTCCACAATCTTTTTGCAGGTTGACCTAATGTTGCAATATATCCTACAAAGATTATATTCACTTCAACGATCGACATTGAAGAGATTATATACATGTTTTAAGGGAATTTTTTTTTAATGCCCTTCATCTACTATACTTGGAAAAACGATTTTTCCATGCAATAATTAAAAATCAAATAAAATGAAACATGACACTATTATGGGCATTTCTATCTATTGTCACCATTATCAATATTATAAAAAAAAAGTTTAGCTAATAGTATATAAGTAATTTAATAACAATGTAATCATTAATCGTGTATGGATAAATGTCAATCTTTGCATCCTAGCTTTTTGTACTCTAATATGGAATCTATGGTGGCACTTCCCATCAAGTAATCATCAGATGCGGCCCCACCCATACCCTACCACTTACCAACTTCTAAGACATTCTTGGCCAAGTGGTTGATGGTTTGAAAAATCCAGTGAATTTTTGCATTCCTTTATCCTTTAACCAAGTAGGTTAGTCAACATTCTAGATATCATATTGCCATTGTAAGAACAAATCCGTTCTTGTTCAATTCATTGTTCATGTGTGTTGTTGTGTAAGTGCTTTGAAGTCGAATCGAGCGGATGTGGTAATGAATCCCAAGAATGTAGTGAAGCAACCGATTGGGAGATGGAGTCATTCAAGTATGTGGAGTGTAAACTTGTAAAGCATTCCATGTCATTGAAATATTCTATGGTACTGTAATGGGTAGGTAAGGCTAAGTTTTGTTTAACATTATGAAATTATCATACAAACTATTCTGTCAAACAAGTTTACAATTTATTTATTTTTGTTTGGTAGCAATGGTGACAGTTAGAGGAACAAGATTCGGTCAACAGTTGTTTTAATCCTTTCAAACTGCGTTATGTTCACCATCATAAAATTTGGTATCTGAATGGTTGTGAGTTATGGGTTAGAAATATTTTTAGAAATCTTGAGTGTAGAGTTATTTCTTTCGATGCACGTGAGTGTGATCTTCTCTTGCATCCTTGGATTATTTGGAGAATCATAAAAGTGTGGAGGAAACACTAGTTAATGGGGTGGTTCTTTTTTTTTACTTCCCAAATGTAGGTTTTTTCAGAGCTTTCTAGAGACATTCTAAGCTCACCATTTAGTCCAAAGCAACCGAGATAGCTAGATTTTCCTTTCCTTTCCTGTGATCCTAGTTGGACACCAGAGGCCAAATCTGCAAGGGTGTGAAGCCAAAGGTTAATTTCTAGAGGAAGAATCCATTTCGAAGCATTTTGGGTCAAATCCAACCCTGCCATCGTCCTCGGGAGAGTTGAAAACTCTAAGATCGACTATCCATTCGTCGATTTTGGACAAAGTTGTCCTAAGAGGCAATTTTTTTGCCCAGGTAGTTGTACGACCCCCCAGCTCGCACTTCAATTTGATGGCAGTTCCGCTAATTTGGAAGAAGGTGAATTTTGGTAGTTTCTCTAAGTTTGGCAACAATTTCACTAAATTTGGTGTATTTTTTAAATTTATCTAAAGGTTTCTATAGTTGGCACTTTCGCTAAGTTTGGTAGCGTACCGCTCTCCAGAGCTAGCGAACCTCTCTATAGAATAATTTCGGAGGAAAACCCTAGTACCAATATCCAACCAAGGTAGCGTACCTCTCTCCAGAGTTAGCATACCAGGAAGAAAGTCCAAACCATAGCCAAAGAGAAAGTCCAAGCCAAAACTGAAATGCCAGTTGCAGTAGTTGCAACTGCAGCTCCTCTCCAAACTTGTGCACCACTGGTCTTATGCAGTTGTTAGAGTGAGAGTGATAAATAAGCTCTAGCGCCCTCTTATTTATAGTCCTCCAAGTGACCTAACTGGGCCGACTTCTACTTCTGGAGCCTAATAAATCAATAATAAATATTCTCTTGTTGACTTGTCTCCTAGGGTTATTATCCAACGTTTTAAGGATTCTCTTGCTTCCCAGAATATTCTACTCTTGTCAGGGTTACATGTAGAGGTTAATACCTCCTTCAACTACCATAATATCAACACTCCCTCCTAGCTAGGGAGGTATTAAAGGAAATGATCTTAAGCAAAAACATACCATTCAACTAGTAGCATCATCGTAGCCACACAGGATATCTCATGGTCAAATCATGGGCACCATCATCACTATCGGTATCATCTGATGGCATCAAATGCATCATTTCTCGAATCCATACTCCATCTGAGTAATCGGGCATGATGTTGAATAAGTCACTCACTCCACAGAATGATACAATAATCATTCTTCTAATATCGACATATGTCCTAGAAGAATGGTTGTCCTGGACCATTTTCCATAGGGAGAATGTATGTCCATCAACCTGCTAACTATCCATCTAGCTGGAAATCATATCCAACACTAGTGATAGTCTCTATGGTAATCAGAACAATGTAATCCAATAGAACACAAATGTTTCTATCCATAGTAGTACACAAATACTACCCAGTGGTACACAACCACTCCTAGTAGCACACAACTACTAACTAGTGACACACAATCACCACCAGTGGATCACATCCATCACAGTAGCATAAAACTATTGTCCAGAGACATATAGTCTCCACAACAATCATATCATCTGATATCAACCTACATAAAAAAAATATCATGATACAAACTAAGTCATCCAGGCCATTCTTCCACTCACATCTGTGAGATCTAGAAGAGCATCTGCCCTCAGAAGGTAAAACATCAGCCATGGGCTATCTGGACTATTCTTCTCAATCATAGAAGAATAATTGTCCTTAATTTCTGAGCTTGGACCATTCACCTAACTAGGCCATTCCTCCGACACTAATCACAGTGCAACATGTAGAGAATGAGTTTTCCCTAGGGAATGCATGTCCCTGATTGTTGAACCTAGACCATTCACCTAACTGGGCCATTCCTCTAGCACTAATCACAGTGCAACTTGGAGAGAATGAGTCTTCCCTAGGGAATGATTGTCTGGACCATTTCCTATGGAAATGATCGTCCTGCACCAACCTCCAAAATGGACCATTCTTCGAAACTGCTCACAACTATGAAGTTTGAAAGAATGATTGCCCGACGAGGTGGACCATTCTACTTGACCACTACTCAGAGTGACTTCCAAGAAGAATGATTGTCCTAGACCATTCCCCCACACTGGCCACAAGAGGAATCATTGTCTATGGTACATCATCAATCTATCGGACCATTTTCATTACGAAAATTATTGTCTGATCTAGACCATTTTCTAAACTGGAAAATGATTGTCCGTCAAAAATCTCGAACCACTTTCCGAACTGGAAAGGAACTGCCCATCCTGAACCATTTTCCTGAAATGGAAAATGATTGTCCATAAATCAATAACATATCAGTGCTCCCTCCCAACTTGGGAGTAATCACTTCCTTTTCCAATAATTAATTCGTCTCCACGAGCCCCAACTTGTCTCTTAAGTACATAAACTTTTCATCTTGGATAGAGGCTTTACCAAAATATTTGTTATCTGCTCATCTGTGGAGATATATTGGAGAACCACTTCTCTCTTCTGGACTTTATCATAGAGAATATAGTGCTTGATATCAATGTACTTTGGCATGTCATGGAACATCGGTTTCTCTGAAAGCTTCACATAGCTCCGATCATTGCAATATATCATGGTCGAATTCAACCCCTGATCGGACGGTCCAAAAATCAACTTATTGCTTCTGCAAAAGCATCTTGAGCTGCAATATACTCTGGTTTTGTAGTGTTATTTTCAAAATACTTATGTTTCCTGCTAGCTCATGACATCGTGGCAAAGCTCAAACTGAAACATATCCAAGTAGCACTTCTTATGTCATCTGCACTCCCTGCCCAATCTGAATTGATAAATCCATGCACATGTATATCATAACTCAAACGTCCCACAAGACAAATATATGGTTGAGTATTCTCCAAATACATTAACAATCCAATCAGTTGTCGATACAGAGGCGGATCTACTAGATTAGAGTCTCTCAACTTCTTCAGATATGTCATGATGGGAGTTTTCCATGGATTAGCAATCCATCATCCCGAACTTATGAGTAACTATTCAAATACACCATCTTTGTCATAGAAAATTTTCACCACACTTCTTATGTATATGAGATACTCTACATCAAGTTGCTTGAATCCATACAAGGTCTTCTTATATCTACATACATGGGTCTCTTTCTAGTATAAGTTTCTTTCTTAATTTGCCTTATTGGGAAGAATAGTCTTTTACATGTAAATTTCAATCCATGGATACTACAAGAGGTATATATGTTTTACTAGAACAAGTTGTCGTCATAGTCTTATCCCTCCTTCTGGAAGAACCTCTAGTTTTGAATCTTGCAATTCCTCCATTCATAAGTCTTTTTCACATTTTCTTACATACATTGTTTTTCATCACAACTTCCATTTCTTCTGGTTGATTGCTTCTAGTGGGTTCAAACCAAGCTGATAGTCTTATGATTCTTGGTATAATAACTAGTTGTTTTGGCTTTTTTTTCTTTCTTGGAATATTCATGTTCTTCCTCATGTTCCTCTTTAGCTTTTGGGTCCATGGAGTCTTCTATAGATTCCATGCCCTTCCTTCCTGAAGATTCCAACTTCTTCCTTTCATCATAGGAACATGGACGTAGATGGACAACCAAGGATACTTAAGACTTCACTATGACAAAACATGCCATTAGTGCCTAGTTTAGCGTCGTATTTTAGTGAATTTGAGGGCATGAATTGGGTCTATGGGATGGTGCAAAACCTGGCACTAAATGATGTGTTCACCTGAGCGTTGGATTTAGCACCTAGTTTAGCGCCCATTTTAGCTCCCTCTTTAGCGCCAGGTTTTGCTCCCTCTTTAGCGCCTAGTTTTGCTGCCTTTTTCGCACCCAGTTTTGCTCCTTATTTAACGCCCAATTTTGCTTATGATTTAGCGCCTAAACTGAGATATAGCTCCCTAAATAACACCCAAAATAGCTCCTGATTTATCTCTTGGTTTAGCTCCTAGTTTACGCCTAGTTTATCTCCAGGAGTGGCACCTAATTTGGCTCCTGTTTTAGCACCTAGTTTAGCTCCAGGTGTAGCTCCTAGTTTATCTCTTGGTTTAGCACCTAGTTTAGCTTCTAGTTTAGCACCTAGTTTAGCTCCACGTGTGGCACCCAATTTAGCTCCTGGTTTAGTGCCTAGTTTAGCTCCACGTGTGGTGCCTAATTTAGCTCTTGATTTAGCTCCTAGTTTAGCTCCTAATTTAGCTCCTCATTTAGCTCATGGTTTAGCTCCTAGTTTAGCTCATGGTTTAGTGCATAGTTTAGCTCATGGTTTAGCGCCTAGTTTAGCTCTAGGTGTGGTGCCTAGTTTAGCTCCCAATCATGCTTCTTGTTTTGCTTCTAGTGTAGCGTCGAAAATAGCTTTTAGTTTGGCTTCCAAATTAACGCCAAGATGTGCTTCCATTATTGCATATTTTTTTGCATACAAAATTGCTTCCTTGTTAGCTCCATGGTTTGCTTCCTTTTAGTTCCAAGGCTTTCTTCATTGTTTAGCGTCTGGTATTGCTTCTTTTTAGGTCCAAGGTTTTCTTCCTTTTAGTATTGGGATTTGCTTCTTAATTAGCATCCAATTTTGCTTCTTGTTAAGCAACCAATTTAGCTTCCTACTTAGATCCAAAAATAACTCCAAGTATGGCTTCAAATTTAATGTCGATTTTTACTTCCATTTTAGAGCCACATTTTTCTTCCATTTGAACAACTCATGTTCTGTCCTTTTTAGCTTCCATTTAGTAATTTTACTTTTTTTATTTCAATTTAATTAGTTAAATATATCATGCATCCTAAAAAACTTATATTATTATAGAGTAAGTCATATTGCATTTGAAATATTTTATATTATAGCTTTTATAAAGAATTTTTAGGGAACTGGACATCCATACAAACTAACAACATCATTATACTTATTAAATCTCCATCTAAATAAAATATACAACATACATTATATATAAAATAACATTATAATGATTATAACATTATCATCATCTATAATTAAAACTAGTCAAATATATCAATATTAGATAAGTATCATGTCAAACAACTTATATCTTTAATAATGATAAGATCATCATCATACATAACTACAATAAGTGAAATTAAAATATGACAATATATCAATAGCATGTCATAATGATACATGGCCAACAGTCGACATAAGTTAAGATGATATATGTCCAAATAATATAAGTCAAAATGATAAATGTCAAAATGATAAAACTCAATAATATGGTATTGCAGATGAAAATGACACATATGATAGTAAACATGAAAATATGCATCATAACGATATATTAACAATGATCAAAGATGGAGTCTATATGATCAATGTCACTAGCTACTACCAACAACTAGGTCATCATCATTATCTTGATCATCAACGATGTGGTCATCATCGTCATCATTCACAGTGTCAGCTTCTTCATCTGCCTCATCATCATCATCTCTCGTGTCTGTATCAGACCCATTATATTCTGGATCTATCTCATGAGGATCAATTGGATCTTCTAGAAGAACCGTGTTCTGCAAAAAAGAACATTCAAAATGAAAAGTTATTATTTATTTCATGCAATATGTAATTTTTGTGTTATATTTCTAATATTACAACATATGAAACGAAACCATAATCATATTACATCATATCAAAGTGTACATACCATAATAAAATTTCATACAAGTTACGAATAAGAAGTCATTCCAATGTTGTGAAACATGCAACAATTCCAATGAACGTTAGTAAAGATCATAAAAAGATGTGGTATACATTTTAACTATCAATTGTAAATTATATTACATAACCGTAAGTGTCAACCTTATCCATTTTGTGCAATATATGATTATGTTTTCCTATAAAAATCCTTTGAGAGTTAATTGGTCTATATATCTTCTTCTCTTATATTTCACAAATGAATATTTTTTTAGGACATTTTGGGCCATTGTAATATGCTTCAAAGGTCCTTTGAGATTTAACTAGTTTATAGATAATTTTGAAGATGCTCTTGAGATTCATTCAACTAGACCACATCCAAATGTCAATCCTTCCAAAGAAAAAATTCAATACATCAAGCCCTAAAGGGTTGAAAATTATGACAAAAATGTAATAAAAGGTATCAAGATGTATTGTCTTGCCTTTCCTTGCCATGCCTTACCTTTGCATGCCTTGCATTGCCTTTCCTTTCCATGCATTTCCTTACCATGCCATGCCATGTCATGCCTTTCCTTGCCATGCCATGTCATGCCATGTCATTCCTTTGCATACCTTGCCATGCCATCCCTTGGCTTGTCATGCCATACATTTCCTTCCCTTGTCATGTCATGCATTGTCTTGCCTTGCCTTTCCATGCCATGCCATGCCATGCCTTACCTTTTGCATGCCTTTCATTTCCATGCCTTGGCGTTCCATGACATGCCTTGCAATCGTATGGCATGCCTTTCCTTTCCATGCCTCTCCATACCATGCCTTGCATTCACTTGCCATGCCTTATGTTTCCATACCATGCCTTTCCATGCCATACCTTGCATTGCCTTGTCTTTCCATGCCATGCATTGCCTTGCCTTTCCATGCCATGTCATGCCTTTCCTTTGCATGCCTTGCCTTTCCATGCAATGCCATACCTTGCCTTGTCATTGAATGCCATGCCATGCCTTGCATTACCATGCCATGCCTTGTTATGGTATGGTATGCCTTTCCATGCCATGCCCCTCCATACCATGCCTTGCAATGCCCAGCCTTGTCTTTTCATACCATGACATGCCCCTCCATACCATGCCTTGCAATGTCTAGCCTTGTCTTTCCATACCATGACATACTTTGCCATGCCATGCCTTGGCTTTCCTTTGCGTGCCATGTCATGCCATGTCATTCCATGTCATTCATTTCCTTTCCTTTCCATGCCATGCCTTGCTATCGTATGGTATGCATGTACATGCCATGCCCCTCCATACCATGCCTTGCATTCACTTTCCATGCCTTGCATTTCCATACCATGCATTTCCATATCATGCCTTTCCTTGCCATGCTATGTCATGCCTTGCAGCTAGAGAACCCCTCACTCCCGAGTTCCATGCTTCCTGAGCAGATGTGGTCACATAGTCCATGCCTAAACAAGCTTTTAGCATCTCACAAAACTCAAAAATGTTGCTCTGTTAGGTTTTTATGCCTTGAGGAGGAATTGGACAAGAGTCCCCGAAATGGTATGAGATGCGACTTGCAACTCGACATATAACGAAAACTGAGACTTGGATTGAGGAACCATCATCTTTATTGGATTTCTAGCATAGGATTTCAGCTAGAGCACCCCTCACTCCTGAGTGCCATGCCTTGGAAGTTGCTTTACTCATTGATTTCGAGAACTAGTGTTTTGCTCAGTTTGAAGCAATGCAACATTTGGATTAAGGGGTATAATTTATGAAACCATGCCTCATGAACGGATGGGTAATGTGGTCACCTATTCCATGCCTAAACAAGCTTGCAACACCTCATGGAACTCAAAAATGATGCTCTGTTAGGTTTTTATGCCCTAAGGAGGAATTGACCAAGAGTCCCCGAAATGGTTTGGGATTCGACTTACAACTCAACATATAACAAAAATAGAGACTCAGATGGAGTAATTGTTGTCTCCGTTGGATTCCTATGATAGGATTTCAGCCAGATCAGGCCTCACTCTTGGGTCCCATACCTCGAAAATTGTTTTTTCCATCGATTTGGAGAATTAGGGTTTTGCACAATAAGAAGCAATGCAACATTTAGATTTAGGGGTATAATTTATATAACCATGCCTCGAGAGTGGATGGACAATGTGGTCAACTATTCCATGCCTAAATAAGCTTGCAACATCTCATGAACTCAAAAATGCTACTGCATTAGGTTTTAATGCCCTGAGGAGGAATTGGACAAGAGTCCCTGAAATGTTTTAGGAAGGGACTTGCAACTAGGCATAAAAATAAAATCGAGACTTGGATGGAGGAACCATTGACTCCAATGGATTACTGGGATAATAGTTCAGCTAGAGCACCCCGCACTCTCGGGTTCCATGCCTCATAAGTTGCTTTACTCATTGATTTTGAGAATTGGTGTTTTGCTTAGTTTGAAGCAATGCGACATTTGGATTAAGGGGTCCAATTTATGAAACCATCCCTCGTGAGTGGTTCGATAATGTGGTGACCTAGTCCATGCCTAAACAAGCTTGCAACATCTCACTGAACTAAAAAATGTTGCTCCGTTAGGTTTTTATGCCCTGAGGAGGAATTGGCCAAGAGTCCCCGAAATGGTTTGGGATGTGACTTGCAACTCAACATATAACAAAAATCAAGAATCAGATGAAGGAACTGTTGTCTCCATTGGATTCCTTAGATAGGATTTCAGCTAGAGCACCCCTCACTCTTGGGTCCCATGCCTCGAAATTTGTTTTTTTCATTGATTTGGAGAACTAGGGTTTTTCTTAGTAAGAAGCAATGCAACACTTGGATTTAGGGTTCTAATTTATGAAACCATGCCTCGAGAGAAGATGGAAAATGTGGTCACCTATTCTATTCCTAAACAAGCTTGCAACATCTCACGAAACTCAAAAAGGCCACTTCGTTAAGTTTTAATGCCCTGAGGAGGAATTGGTCGAGAGTCCCTAAAATGGTTTCGAATGCCACTTGCAAATGGGCATAAAAATAAAACCGAGACTCGGATTGAGGAACCGTCGAATTCGATGGATTACTGGGATAGGATTTAAGCTAGAACACTCGTCACTCTTGGATGCTATGCCTTGGAAGTTGCTTTACTCATTGATTTCGAGAATTAGTGTTTGGCTCAATTTGAAGAAATGCAACATTTGGATTAAGTGGTCCAATTTATGAAAACATCCCTCATGAGAAGATCGATAATTTTCTCACCTATTCCATGCCTAAACAATCTTGCAGCATCTCACGAAACTCGAAAATGTTGCTACGTTAGGTTTTATGCCATGAGGAAAAATTGGCCAAGAGTCCTCGAAATGGTTTGGGATACGATTTGCAACTGGGAATATAACAAAAACCGAGACTCGAATTGAGGAATCGTCATATCCATTGGATTCCTGGCATGGGATTTTAGCCAAATCGCCCGTCACTCCCGGGTGCCATGCCTAGAAAGTTGTTTTTTTCATCGATTTGGATAACTAGTGTTTTGCTCAGTTTGAAGCAATGCAACATTTGGATTTAGGGGTCTAATTTATGAAACCATGCATTAGGAGTGAATGCAAAATTTGGTCACCTATTTCATTCCTAAACAAGCTTGCAGCATCTCACGGAACTCAAAAAGGTTGCTCCGTCGGGTTTTTATGCACTGAGGAGGAATTGGCCAAGAGTCCCCAAAATGGTTTGGGATCCCACTTGCAACTGGGCATAAAAATAAAACAGAGACTCAGGTTGAGGAAGTGTAGACTTCGATGGATTGCAGGGATATAATTTCAGGTAGATCGCCCCTCACTCTAAGGTTCCATGCCTCAGAAGTTTCTTTACTCGTTGATTTCGAGAATTAGTGTTTTTCTCAGTTTGAAGCAATGCAACATTTGGATTAAGGGATCCAATTTATGAAACCATGCCTTGGGATTGGATGGACAATATGATCAACTAGTCCATACCTAAACAATCTTGCAGCATCTTACGGAACTAAAAAATGTTACTTCATTAGGCTTTTATACCCTGATGAGGAATTGGCCAAGAGTCCCTAAAATGGTTTGGGATGTGACTTGCAACTGAGCATTAAACAAAAACCAAGACTCAGATTGAGGAACCGTTGACTCTGATGTATTACGGGGATATGATTTCAGCTAGAGCACCTCTCACTCACGGATGCCATGCCTCAGAATTTGCTTTACTCATTGATTTCGAGAACTAGTGTTTAACTCAGTTTGAAGCAATGCGACATTTGGATTAAGGGGTCCAATTTATGAAACCATGCCTTGGGAGCGGATGGACAATGTTGTCACCTATTCCATGCCTAAACAAACTTGCAGCATCTCGCGGAACTCAAAAATGTTGCTCCATTAGGTTTTTATGCCCTGAGGAGGAATTAGCCAAGAGTCCCCGAAATGGTTTGGGATGCTACATGCAATTGGGCATATAACGAAAACCGAGAATCATACTGAGGAATCGTCATCTCCGTTGGATTCTTGGCATAGGATTTTAGCTAGAGCATGCCTCACTCCTGGGTCTAATCCCTCATAAGTTGTTTTTTCATCGGTTTTGAGAACTAGGGTTTTGCTCAGTTTGAAGCAATGCAACATTTGGATTTAGGGGTCCAATTTATGAAACCATGCCTCGGGAGTGAATGGAAAATGTGGTCACATAGTCCATGCTTAAACAAGCTTGCAACATCTCACAGAACTCAAAAATGTTGCTTCGTTAGGTTTTTATGTCGTGAGGAGGAATTGGCCAAGAGTCCCCGAAATGGTTTGGGATGCGACTTGCAACTAGGCATATAAGAAAAACCGAGACTCATATTGAGGAACCATTATCTCCGTTGGATTCCTGGAATAGGATTTCAGCTGGAGCATCCCTCACTCCCGGGTCCAATCCCTTAGAAGTTGTTTTCTTCATCGATTTTGAGAATTAGGGTTTTGCTCAGTTTGAAAAAACACAACATTTGGATTTAAGGGTCCAATTTATGAAACCATGCCTCCGGAGAAGATGGAAAATGCGGTCACCTATTCCATGCCTAAAAAATCTTGCAACATCTCACAAAACTCAAAAATTTTACTTTGTTAGGATTTTATGCCATGAGGAGGAATTGGCCAAGAGTCCCCGAAATGGTTTGGGATGCAACTTTCAACTGGGACTATAACGAAAATAGAGACTCAGATTGAGGAATCACCATCTTTGTTGGATTCCCAACATATGATTTCAGCTAGATCACCCCTCACTCATGGGTCCAATCCCTCGGAAGTTGTTTTTTTCATCGATTTCGAGAACTAGTGTTTTGCTCAGTTTGAAGCAATTCAACATTTGGATTTAGGGGTCCATGAAACCATGCCTCGGGAGCATATGGACAATGTGATCACCTATTCCATGCCTAAATAATCTTGCAACATCTCACAAAACTAAAAAATGTTACTCCGTTAGGTTTTAATTCCCCAAGGAGGAATTGGCCAAGAGTCCCTGAAATGGTTTTGGATGAGACTTACAATTGAGCATAAAAATAAAACCGAGACTCAGATGGAAGAACCATCGACTCTGATGGATTACTAGGATAGGATTTCAGCTAGAGCACCCCTCACTCTTGGATTCCATGCCTCAGAAGTTGTTTTACTCATTGATTTCGAGAATTGGTGTTTTGCTCAGTTTGAAGCAATGTTGCATTTGGATTAAGGGGTCCAATTTATGAAATCACCCCTCATGAGAGAATTGATAATGCCATCACCTATTCCATCCCTAAACAAGCTTGCATCATCTCACAGATCTAAAAAATGATGCTCTGTTAGGTTTTTATGTCCTAAGGAGGAATTGTCCAAGAGTCCCCAAAATAGTTTGGGATGTGACTTGCAACTGGACATATAATGAAAATCGAGACTCGGATGGAGGAACCCTCATCTTCATTGGATTCCTGGGATAGGATTTTAGCTAGAGCACCCCTCACTCTCGGGTCCCATGCCTTAGAATTTGGTTTTTTCATTGATTTGGAGAACTAGGGTTTTGCTTAGTAAGAAACAATGCAACATTTGAATTTAGGGGTTTGATTTATGAAACCATGCCTCGGGAGTGGATGGAAAATGTGGTCACCTAGTCCATGCCTAAATGAGCTTGCAGCATCTCACAGAACTCAAAAATGTTGCTTCGTTAGGTTTTTATGCCATGAGGAAGAATTGGCCAAGAGTCCCCGAAAAGGTTTGGGATGCCACTTGCAACTGGGCATAAAAATAAAACTGAGACTCGGATTGAGGAACCGTCGACTTCGATGGATTACTAGGATAGGATTTTAGCTAGATCACTCCTCACTCCCGGGTGCCATGCCTCAAAAGTTGCTTTACTCATTGATTTCGAGAATTAGTGTTTGTCTCAGTTTGAAGCAATGCCACATTTGGATTAAGGGGTCCAATTTATGAAACCGTCCCTCGTGAGCATATGGATAATGTGCTCACCTATTCCATGCCTAAACAAGCTTGCATCATCTCACGTAACTCAAAAATGTTGCTCTGTTAGGTTTTTATGCCATGAGGAGGAATTTTCCAAGAGTCCCCAAAATGGTTTGGGATGCGGATTGCAACTAGGCATATAACAAAAACCGAGATGTATATTGAGGAACCGTCATCTCTGTTGAATTCATGGCATAGTATTTTAGCTAGAGCACCCCTCACTCACGGGTACCATGCCTTGAAAGTTTTTTTTTTCATCGATTTGGATAACTAGTATTTTGCTCATATTGAAGCAATGCAACATTTGAATTTAGGGGTCTAATTTATGAAACCATGTTTTAGGAGCAGACGCAAAATGTGGTCACCTAGTTAATGCCTAAACAAACTTACAACATGTCATAGAACTAAAAAATGCTACTTCCTTAGGTTTCTATGCCCTAAGGAGGAATTGGCCAAGATTCTCCGAAATGTTTTGGGATGCCACTTACAATTGGGCATAAAAAGAAAACCGAGAGTCGGATGGAGGAACCATCGAATTTGATGGATTGCTGGGATAGGATTTCACGTAGAGCACCCCTCACTCTCGAGTTCCATGCCTTGGAAGTTGCTTTACTCATTGATTCTGAGAATTAGTTTTTTAATCAGTTTGAAGAAATGCAACATTTGGATTAAGGGGTACAATTTATTAAACCATGCCTCGGGAGAGGATGGAAAATGTGGTCACCTAGTCCATACCTAAACAAGCTTGTAGCATCTCACGGAACTCAAAAATGTTGCTCCATTAGGATTTTATGCACTGAGGAGGAATTTGCCAAGAGTCCCCGAAATGGTTTTGGATGCCACTTGCCATTGAGAATAAAACAAAAATCGAGACTCTGATTGAGGAACTATCTACTCAGATGGATTATTGGGATAGGATTTCAACTAGAGCACCCCTCACTCCTGGGTTCCATGCCTCATAAGTTGTTTTACTCATTGATTTCGAGAACTAGTGTTTTGCTCAATTTGAAGCAATGTGACATTTGGATTAAGGGGTCCAATTTATGAAATCGTGCCTCGGGAGTAGATGGAGAATGTGGTCACCTTTTCCATGCCTAAGCAAGCTTGCAACATCTCACATAACTCAAAAATGTTGTTTCATTAGGTTTTTATTGTTGGATCATGTTGTCATTGATGCCAATGGTTTGATTGATTGATGTCATTGATTGATGTCAAGTGATTGATTGATGTCAAAGGATTGATTGATTGATGATTTATGTAATA
>JZKD02S2318140.1:258103-276956 GCA_000966675.3 Picea glauca | reverse complement strand
TGCTGATATGTGCTCACATCTAACTGGTTATAAATGACAGCAATGGGTAATGAATAAATGTTGAATGTTAATTGATGAGTTTTTGTGCAAGAGGGAAGTTTTGGGAAAAAGAGCCACACACTCATTCACCCCCCCCACCCCCCCCTCTAAGTGTGGTAGGTGTGTCCAACATTTATGCCCTAAGGAGGAATTGGCCAAGAGTCCCCAAAATTGTTTGGGATGCGACTTGCAACAGGGAATATAACAAAAACTGAGACTCAGATTGAGGAAAAACCATCTCCATTGGATTCCTGGCATAGGATTTCATCTAGAGCACCCCTCACTCATGGGTCCAATCCCTCAGAAGTTCTTATTTTCATCGATTTTGAGAACTAGGGTTTTTCTTAGTTTAAAGCAATGCAACATTTCGATTTAGGGGTCCAATTTATGAAACCATGCCTCAGGAGAATATGGACAATGTGGTCACATATTCCATCCCTAAACAAGGTTGTAACATTTCATGAAACTCAAAAATGTTGCTCTATTAGGTTTGGGATGCGACTTCCAAATAGTATTATAACGACAACCGAGACTTAGATTGAGGAATTGTCATCTCCGTTGGATTTTTGACACAGGATTTTAGCTAGAGCACCCCTCACTCCCGGGTCCAATCCCTCAAAAGTTGTTTTTTTCATCAATTTTGAAAACTAGGGTTTTTCTCACTTTGAATAAATGCAACATTTAGATTTAGGGGTCCAATTTATGAAACAGTGCCTTGGGAGCGAATGGATTATGTGGTCACATAGTACATGTCGAAAAAATCTTGCAGCATCTCACGAAACTAAAAAATGCTACTCTGTTAGGTTTTTATGCCCTAAGGAGGAATTGACCAAGAGTCCCCATAATGGTTTGGGATGCAACTTGCAACTGGGCATATAAAAAAAACTGAGACTGGAATTGAGGAATCATCATCTTCATTGGATTCCTGGCATAGGATTTCAGCTAGATCACCCCTAACTCATGGGTCCTGTAATGTTCCCAAGCCATTATGCCAAGAACACCACGATTTTGGTTGTCTTTTTAAAGCTTTTCTGGTTGTGGTATTTTTTTTACCGATGTGTTTATATGTGTGTATGTAGCTATAAACAAGAATATATAATCATGGAACATACCTCAACCATGTGTAATATGATAGACAAGCCAAAACATCTCAAATTTGATTTTATTCATGAAATAGAGGAACCTGCTACATTAAAGATGTCGATCTAGAATGCTCAACAGATGGCTCTAAGGTAGAATTATGAGTTGCTACAAAAAGCTCTTGATATTACAAAATAAGCCTCCAAAGGCTCTATAAGAGATGAAGACCAATGCCAAGGTAGATCTGGGCCGTATGAAGTGCCAAACCCCCACTGGAAGATGCCACGTCCTGCTAGAATGTTGAAGCCCCTCAACAATTCGGCCCTGCTGTTAAATATGTCCAATCACCCCAATAAATATGCCAAATGATAGATTGGGAAACTGCAAGGACAACCCAGGTGCTCAAATATCGAAAGCCACTCTCAACCCTGTGGATCTGAAACTCCTCCAATGAATGGTGTGCCCCCCTGGATGCCTGAAACCCTAGATAATC
Source organism: Picea glauca (assembly GCA_000966675.3). NCBI lineage: Eukaryota > Viridiplantae > Streptophyta > Pinopsida > Pinales > Pinaceae > Picea > Picea glauca. The sequence continues at coordinate 275,344 of JZKD02S2318140.1, read as the reverse complement.
CGACCTCTCTGCTAGAGACCTCCAACAACTCCACCAATACACTAGAATGATAGATCAGGGCACGTCAATGAAAACCCAAGTGCTCAACTAGGCCAAGTACCCACAAGATCCTTAGATCTAGCCACCCTCCAAGAAATGGTATGCCCTCTTCTTGGGAAATTGTTCCAATCCAACCACAAATCAAAGCTCCATTGGAATACCTCTGGAAATAACCAAGAATGGTGCTAGGACACCTGCAAAGGAAACCCAATACCTAGAATTCCCAAAATCACTTCTCCTTAGCTAGGATGAATCCTCCCTCAATGGATGGTGCACCCCTCTTGCTGGAAACCCCAACTGATGCACCCTCTCTCTCTTTGCCCCTGCAACTGATGTAGAATCCTCCTGCAACTAAGTAGATATGGAACTAGAATGGTGTGGGAGCGTATGCCATCTCCGATAACAAGCTTGGGACAAGCTAGGTGGAATCTTTCACCATAGAATTGTCCTCTAGGGTTTGTTAAGTCAAAACCCTCAAAACCCCCAATGTTGGGCTCACTAGCTAGAAGCCAGATATCAAAATATGATCATACATGAATGAATGAGTAAAGGTCCTTGCCTTTCCTTTATACTTTTTGGCTCACCTTGTCCCTTCAAAGTGACTTTCATTTTACTAATATTTAGTTAGTTAATTAAATCACTATAATTAATTAATTAACCTTTTTACCTCTGAAAAACACCTTATCTCTCCTTGTGGATTCCCTGGCCACTGAAATTCACTTATCACTGTCCCATCCTGTAGTGTTGCTCCTCCCGATTCCAATGAGCTATTACACCTAGAGGTTCCTCCAAGTAATGTGCCCAAAATGACCTCTTTGGTGAATTTAATTAAACTTATAGCCCAAAATGGTCAAAATCATGGAAATCGTCGGAATGCAACGGAACCAAAGCCAACATGTCGGAATGGATCATAATGATGAGATATAATGAGTAATGCAAGTTGGACCCCATAATTCCTCTCAATAACCCCTGTACTCACTATAACATCCATCTAGCTACTCTGGTTGTCATAAACCTGTGCACTATGATGATGTCCCAAAGTGGGGACATTACAGGTCCAATCCCTTGGAAGTTATTTTTTGCATTGATTTAGAGAACTAGTGTTTTGATCAATTTAAAGCAATGCAACATTTGTATTTAGGGGTCCAATTTATGAAACTGTGCCTCGGGAGAAGATGGAAAATGTGGTCACCTAGTCCATGCCTAAATAAGCTTGCAACATCTCACGAAACTAAAAAATGTTGCTTCATTAGGTTTTCATGCCCTAAGAAGGAATTGGCCAATATTCCCTTAAATGGTTTGGGATGCAACTTGCCACTAGACATAAAATGAAAATTAAGACTCGGATGGAGGAACTGTCGACTTCGATGGATTACTAAGATATAATTTCAACTAGAGCACCCCTCACTCTTGGGTGCCATCCCTCAGAAGTTGTTTTACTCATTGATTTCGAGAATTGGTGTTTTCCTCAGTTTGAAGCAATGCAACATTTGGATTAAGGGGTCCAATTTATGAAACCGTCCCTCGTGAGCAGATCAATAATGTGGTCAACTAGTCCATGCCTAAACAAGCTTCCAGCATCTCACAGAACTAAAAAATGTTGCTATGTTAAGTATTTATGCCCTAAGGAGGAATTGACCAAGAGTCCCCAAAATGGTTTGGGATGTGACTTGCAACTCAATATATAACGAAAATCGATACTAGGATGGAGGAATCGTCGTCTCCGTTGGATTCCTGGGATAGGATTTCAGCTAGAGCACTCCTCAGTCCCAGGTCCCATGCCTCAGAATTTGTTTTTTTCATCGATTTGGAGAACTAGGGTTTTTCTTAGTAAGAAGCAGTGCAACATTTAGATTTAGGGGTCTAATTTATGAAACCATGTCTCAGGAGTGGATGGAAAATGTGGTCTCCTAGTCCATGCCTAAACAAGCTTATAGCATCTCATGGAACTCAAAAAGGTTGATCCGTTAGGTTTTTATGCCCTGAGGAGGAATTAGCCAAGAGTCCCCGAAATGGTTTGGGATGCCACCTGCAACTGGGCATAAAAATAAGACCGAGACTCAATTTGAGGAACAATCGACTTCAATGGATTACTGGGGTAGGATTTCAGCTAGATCACTTCTCACTCTCGGGTGCCATGCCTCGAAAGTTGCTTTACTCATTGATTTTGAGAGTTAGTGTTTGCCTCAGTTTGAAGTAATGCAACATTTGTATTAAGGGGTCCAATTTATGAAACCGTCCTTCATGAGAGGATCGATAATGTGCTCACCTATTCCATTCCTAAACAAGCTTGCAACATCTCATGAAACTAAAAAATGATGCTCCGTTAGGTTTTTATGCCATGAGGAGGAATTGGCCAAGAGTCCCCGAAATGGTTTGGGATGTGACTTGCAACTAGGAATATAACAAAAACCGGGACTCATATTGAGGAACAGTCATCTCCGTTGGATTCCTAACGTAGGATTTCAACTAGAGCACCCCTCACTACCAGGTTCCATGCCTCGAAAGTTGTTTTTTTCATTGATTTGGATAACTAGTGTTTTGCTCAGTTTGAAGCAATGCAACATTTGGATTTAGGAGTCTAATTTATGAAACCATGCATCGGGAGTGGATGCAAAATGTGGTCACCTAGGCCATGCCTAAACAATCTTGTAACATCTCATGGAATTCAAAAATGTTGCTCTGTTAGGTTTTTATTCTCTAAGGAGGAATTGGCCAAGAGTCCCCGAAATGGTTTGGGATGCCACTTGCAACTGGGCATAAATAGAAAAATGAGACTCAGATTGAGGAACCGCTGACTTCGATGGATTATTGGAATAGGATTTTAGGTAGAGAACCCCTCACTCTCATGTGCCATACCTCGGAAGTTCCTTTACTCATTGATTTCAAGAATTAGTGTTTTGCTCAGTTTGAAGCAATGCAACATTTGGATTAAGGGGTCCAATTTATAAAACCATGCCTTGGGAACGGATGGACAATGAGGTCACCTATTCTATACCTAAACAAGCTTGAAACATCTCACGGAATTCAAAAATGCTTCTCTATTAGGCTTTTATGCCCTAAGGAGGAATTAGCCAAGAGTCCTCGAAATGGTTTGGGATGTGACTTGCAACTAGGAATAAAACAAAAATCGAGACTCGGATTGAGGAACCGTCGACTCCGATGGATTACTAGGATAGGATTTCAGCTATAACACCCTTCACTCCCAGGTGTCATGCCTCAGAAGTTGCTTTACTCATTGATTTAGAGAACTAGTGTTTTGCTCAGTTTGAAGCAATGCAACATTTGGATTAAGGGGTCCAATTTATGAAACCGTCCCTCAGGAGTAGATGGATACCGTGGTCATCTAGTCCATGCCTAAACAATCTTGCAACATCTCATGAAACTCAAAAATGTTGCTCCGTTAGGTTTTTATGCCCACGGGAGGAATTGGCCAAGAGTCCCCGAAATGGTTTGGGATTCCACTTGCAACTGGGCATATAACAAAAAATGAGACTTGGATTGAGGAACTGTCATCTTCGTTGGATTCCTAGCATAGGATTTTGGCTAGAGCACTTCTCACTCTCGGGCCCAATCCCTCAAAAGTTGTTTTTTTCATCGATTTTGAGAACTAGGGTTTCGCTCAGTTTAAAGTAATGCAACATTTGGATTTAGGGGTCCAATTTATGAAACCGTGCCTCGGGAGAAGATGAAAAATGTGGTCACATATTCCATGCCCAAACAAGCTTGCAGCATCTCACGGAACTCAAAAATGTTGCTCTGTTAGGTTTTTATGCCCTGAGGAAGAATTTGACAAGAGTCCCCAAAATGGTTTGGGATGCGACTTGCAACTGGGAATATAGCAAAAAATGAGCCTCAAATTGAGGAATCATCATATCCGTTGGATTCCTGGCATAGGACTTCATCTAGAGAATCCCTCACTCCTGGGTCCAATCCCTTAGAAGTTGTTTTTTTCATAGATTTTGAGAACTAGGGTTTTGCTCAGTTTGAAGCAATGCAACATTTGGATTTAGGGGTCCAATTTATGAAACCATGCATCGGGAGAGAATGGAAAATGTGGTCACATAGTCCATGCCTAAAAAATCTTGCAGCATCTCACGAAACTCAAAAATGCTACTCTATTAGGTTTTTATGCCCTAAGGAGGAATTGGCCAAGAGTCCCCGAAATGGTTTGGGATGCGACTTGAAACTGGGAATATAACGAAAAATGAGACTCGGATTGGGGAACATTCATCTCCATTGGATTCCTGGCATAGTATTTTAGCTATATCACCCCTCACTCACGGGTCCAATCCCTCGGAAGTTGTTTTTTCCATTGATTTTGAGAACTAGTGTTTTGCTCAGTTTGAAGCAATGCAACATTTGGATTCAGGGGTCCAATTTATGAAACCATGCCTCAGGAGCGGATGGAAAATGTGGTCACTTATTCCATGCCTAAACAAGCTTGCAGCATCTCACAGAACTCAAAAATTTTGCTCCGTTAGGCTTTTATTCCCTGAGGAGGAATTGGTGAAGAGTCTGTGAAATGGTTTGGTATGCGACTTGCAACTACGAATAAAACGAAAACTGAGACTCAAATTTAGGAACCGTCAACTCCGATTGATTACTAGGATAGTATTTTAGATAGAGAACCCCACACTCCCAGATGAGACATGCATGATGAACGTTGATGCAAATGTGGATGATCTCAAAGATTGTGTGGGGACATCAATATACATCCTTAAGTCTCGAAACCCTCCCATACCATCAAGGCATGTGTTCTAATCTAACCATGTCAAATTTTGATGCATATAGGCATAGATTGAATAAATTTCAATGTTTTCCCCATTCACTGCTCACTATGTGGGGTCTATGCATGAAATTTGTGATGGGTGTATTGTAAGTTCCATGTCAAATTTCAAGATAGTTCCAACAACGATTCTATAGAAGGGAATGACGAATGATGACAATGAGACGTCGATGATGAATGTTGATGCAAATGTGGATGATCTCAAAGATTATGTGGGGAAATCAATATACATCCTTGAGTCTTGAAACCCTCCCATACTTTCAAGGCATGTGTCTAGTCTAACCGTGCCAAATTTTGACGCATACAGGTAGATATTGAAGAAATTTCAAATTTGGCCCCATTCACTGCTCACTATGCAGGGTCGGTGCATGACATTTGTGGTGGGTGAATTGGAAGTTCCATGACATTTCGAGAGATTTCTGACAAAGATTCTATAGATGTCCATGATGAATGATTACAATGATAGATCCATTATATTTAATTTTGATGCAAACATCGACGATCTCAAATATTGTGCGGGGACATCAAACATCCTTAAATCTTGAAACCCTCCCATACTATCAAGGCATGTATCTAATCTAACCATGTCAAATTTCAACGCATGCATGCATATATTGAAGAAATTTCAACATTGGCCCCATTCACTACTCACTATGTGGGGTCAGTGCATGACATTTGTGATGGGTGTAGGGAATGACAAATGATGACAATGAGACGTGCATGATGAACATTGATGCAAGTGTGGATGATCTCAAAGATTATGTGGGGACATCAATATACATCATTGAGTCTCAAAACCCAATATGACATTTGTGATGGGTGTATTGGAAGTGCCATGACATTTAAAGAGAGTTCTAACAAAGATTCTATAGATGACAATGACGAATGATGACAATGAGACATTCATTATGAATGTTTATGCAAACATGGACGATCTCAAAGATTATGTGGGGACATCCGACATCCTTGAGTATTGAAACCCTCCCATACCATCAATGCATGTATCTAGTCTAACCATGTCAAATTTCGATGCATACAGGTACAAAATGAACAAATTTCACCGTTGGCCCATTCACTACTCACTGTGAGGGGTTGGTGCATGACATTTTTGCCATGTGTATTGGAAGTTCCATGTCAAATTTCAAGATAGTTTTGAAAACGATTCTATAGAAGGGAATGACAAATGGTGACAATGAGACTTCCATTATGAACATTGATTCAAACATGGATGATCTCAAAGATTATGTGGGGACATCAGACATCCTTAAGTCTTGAAACCCTCCCATACCATCAAGGCATGTGTCTAGTCTAACCATGTCAAATTTCTACGCATACATGCACAATTTGAAGAAATTTCAAAGTTGGCCCCATTCACTACTCATTGTGTGAGGTCGATGCAAGATGACATTGGTGATGGGTGTATTGGAAGTGCCATGACATTTCAAGGGAGTTCCGACAAAGATTATATAGATGGCAATAACGAATGATGACAATGAGACATCCATTATATTGAATGTCGATGCAAACATGAATGATCTCAAATATTATGTGAGGACATCAAACATCCTTAAGTATTGAAACCCTCCCATACCATCAAAGAAACTATCTAGTCTAAGCATGTCAAATTTCAACGCATACGGGCATAGATTGAAAAAATTTCAACATTGGCCCCATTCACTGCTCACTGTGTAGGTTCGGTGGAAGAAATTTGTGATGGGTGTGTTGGAAGTTCCATGTAAAATTTCAAGATAGTTCCGACAACAATTCTATAGAAGGGAATGACGAATGAAGATAATGAGACGTGCATGATGAACGTTGATGAAAATATGGATGATCTCAAAGATTATGTGGGGAAAAATTACATCCTTAAGTCTTGAAACCCTCCCATACCATCAATGCATGTGTCTAGTCTAACAACCATGTCAAATTTCGACGCATACATGCACATATTGAAGAAATTTCAACGTTGGCCCCATTCACTGCTCACTATGCAGGGTCGGTGCATGACAATTTTGGTGGGTGAATTGGAAGTTCCATGACAATTCAAGAGAGTTCCAACAAAGATTCTACAGATGGAAATGATTAATGATGGCAATTACGAATGATGACAATGAGACAGTCATTATGAATGTTGATGAAAACATGGACGATCTCAAATATTATGTGGAAACATCAGACATCCTTGAGTCTTGAAACCCTCCCATACCGTCAACACATATGTCTAGTCTAACCATGTCAAATTTCGATGCATACGACACAAACTTAACAAATTTCATCTTTGGCCCCATTCATTTCTCACTGTGAGGGGTCGGTGGAAGATAATATTTGTGATGGGTGTATTGGAAGTTCCATGGCATTTCAAGTTATCGGATCCGAAAAATATTCTACATATAGAAATGAAAAATGATGACAATGAGACATGGATGATATCAATGATTATGTGTAGGGTCGATGGATGTCATTAATCCCTTGACCATATATAATCCCTAATCAATTAACCATTAAACTACCTAACCCCTAAGCCCCAAATCCATTATCCATTGACGCTTAATCCCTTAAACTGTAACCCCTAATCCCTTAACCCTTAACCCTTAATCCATTAAACGATAACCCCTAATCCCTTAACCCTTAATACCTAGACCCAAAATCCCTAAATCACCTAATCCCCAAAGCCCCTATCCACTTAACCCCCAAAAACTCAACAAAATTACTATTTATGCACATTAGGAGTTAAATTCGAAGCCAAACTAGAAGCTAAAAAGGAAGCTAAGTCAGGAGATAAACTGGAAGCTAAATTGGAAGCTAAACTAGAAGCTAAACTAGGCGCTAATTGGAGCGCTAAATAGGGAGATAACTTAGGCGCTAACTAGGGCGTTAAATAGGGCGCTAAAGTAAGAGCTAATAACGCCTATATAAACACCTAATTGTGTTGCTCGGATCAAATAGTGTCCTCCCGATAAATATCGTTGACTTTAGCCAAAAAGTAGAGAAAAATACATTGAAACAACTAGTGGAAGCAAAAAAGGGAGCTAATCATAGGGATTTGTTGTAGTGCTTCTTTTCAAAGAGGAATTCTTCTAGAGTCAAACTAAACACATCTTACTTAAGTCATGGATTCTTTGACTTTGACTTTGACCAAAAACTCAAACTTGACATCTTGACTTGCTGAGAGTACCATGAGGTGTGCTAGGCTAGGGCACACTAGGCTATCCAGGAATTAGGTCAAGCTCTTCACTTAAGGCGCCTTAACAAGAGGGTTAGGGTTTCGTTGCTGCAACAAAACTTTGACTGCAACTACAACTGTCACTGATCAAATCCTCCCAATCTATATTCCAACGATTAGATTGTCCGAATATAGTGTAGGCCCATAACTTGTTAGAAAAATAGGTGTTCTCGTTTCACCATAGACAATATAGCAATATTTTCACCCAACCACAGGCACAAAGGCCACCACTAAGCACCTTAACCTTGACAGAGAGAATAATTTCGAAGGAAAACCCTCTAACCAATAGCCAACCAAGGTAGAGTACCTCTCTCCAGAGCTAGTGTACCAGGAAGAAATTCCAAACCATAGCCAAAGAGAAAGTCCAAGCCAAAACTGAAATGCCAGTTGCAGTAGTTGCAGCTGTAGCTCCTCTCCAAACTTGTGCACCACTGGTCTTATGCAGTTGTGAGCGTGACAAATGAGCTCTAACGCCCTCTTATCTATAGTCATCCAAGTGACCTAACTGGGTTGAATTCTACTTTTGGAGGCTAATAACTCAACAATAAATATTCTCTTGAGTCGATTTGTCTCCTAGGGTTATTATCCAACGTTTTAGGGTTTCTCTTGCTTGTTGGAATATTCTAGTCTTGTCAGGGTTACATGTAGAGTTTAATACCTCCCGCAACTACCATAATATAAAAAATATACTCCCCTCGATTTAGTGATGATAAGCCATCACAAAGGGGGGATCCCAGTGACCCTAGGGGGATTGAGACAAAAACCAGAGTAATAGTAAGAGAAACCCCTATATGTCAATTTTCGAAGTGGAAAGAAGCTTGGAAAATAGTCTTGTTGATGAGGGGAGGTTTCCAAAGTATCATGTACCTGCAAGAGACTATTAAACCTACCCTAGACAAGACAATTTATCAAAATACAATCCAAATAATCAAAGGGACAAGCAAGTGAAGCTTGTTGTCCTATATTGCAGTAGTAAACAAATGTATGTATCGACAATGGAAATAATTGTTAACTACATAATCAACCATCAAAAGCATCAAATATTTATTGGATGATCAAGCACTAAACAAGTAGACAATATTCCAATACTTAAGCACAAACTTTGATGGTAAGATAGGGCTTCTAAATGAAGTTATCAGAAAAGTATAAATTCAACCCTATGGCTGTAGCAAAAAATTGCTACAGAATCTATATCTATCTACTAAAATTAGCAAACAATCCACCCAAAATATAGCCAATTTCAAGTAGAATTAGTATGGCAGCTTGCAAGCAAATTTCAATGGTAGATTGGTGAGAAAAGAGAGAGTTTAAGAGTGATTTTCTACAACCCTAATGGTTGTAGCATAAAATTAATTGCAGCAATATAATAACAAGGCTAAGCTAGATGCATTAGTGGCTCAAGCAAGCTTGTAGCACTAAGAAGAGATATCAATTTGAACAGATGCAATAGCTCCAAAAATCACATATTCCAATGAAATGATTTTATTTTTCCAATGCAAGTAGATGAGTGCCTAATCTATTGGGTTCTGGAGCCTTGGATGTAAGAGATATACTTACTACTTCTCTAGGGGTGTAATCCCTTTTAGTCCATAGAGCAAGAAAACCCAACAAGGTAAATCTAGGAGGGTGTAAGCCCTTTTACTCCTCCTAGCAACCTTGAAAAGTAACTTATCCAAGAAAAATTATGATAGACTTGGTGGAGGGTGTGAGCCATTTTACTCCTCCAAGGGTTAGAACAAGAATAACTCTGAAATAAGAAGATATTACCAACAATATTCATAAATTTCTTACCAATTCCAATAGAAAACATGCAAAACCCTTATCTACCAATAATATTCCATCAACATGCAAAAGACAAGCCTCCAAGAAGGTATCGCACCACTTTAGATCCACAATAGATAAGATAAGCATCCATAAGATTTTCACAAGAGAGAGATAGACCAAATTCCCAAAATGGGTGCAAATTTCAGCCAAGTATGTAATTCTCAAGTGAGAGAGTTATGTCAAAATGAAATGTCTTAGGTCTCTTTTTATAGGAGGAATTTAAAATTATTTTGTCCACATATCATTAGGGTAAAACACAATTAGGGAGGTCTACCTCCTCTAATTTCCCCTTTATAATTCAATTTTTATTTTACATAAGAAAGAAAAACCCTAAAGATGACATCACACCCCCTAGGGGTGACATTTTGGCACATGGAGTGAAACATTGAGCAATGGGAGGGCATCGTTGGGCCTCCAAAATCCATGTCTTCCATGAGCTAGAGTTCATACTCATCAAAACGTACAAACACTTCATGAAGTCATCACCATCATCATCAAACGCTAGCCCCCAATGTGACATCAAGCCCTAAAAGGTGACATTTTGACCTTCCAAGGTCAAACTTTGGGTTAAGGGGGGCTAGGTCTCATCATCCAAGATGACTTCTCATGCCTCCAAAGAAAACTTTCATCATCTATTAGCTCCCAAGGTGTGGGTCATGGCATCCAACCTGTGGAATTCCTTCCCCAATGAAGGCCCAAGCTAGGCTTGTTCCTCCACAAATGTCCATCAAACAAGGTCCTACAAAGATAAGTGAATTCACCCTCGAGGGGTCTCAAGTCAAATATATCATGCCAAGTGAAATAAAAATTAATACAAGAGCCACCTAAACATGTGCATCAAATCCACCCTTTCAAATTAAATAAGTGCTCAAAGAACCTATGCAATTGGTCAAGTTTAGATATGGTAGGGGTGTCATAATACCCTATTGGGTGAACCAATTCCTCAAGTAGGGGATGTCCCAAGGGTGATCCTCTATAAATCATGTAAATGGATATGAGGTGGAAGGGGTTATACTTCTAGGGTTATATTGTCTCATTTATGGGTGTCGTTGTAGAGGGTGTGTTTCCCTTCGTTCGTGATGCATGATTTTTCCAAGCCCTTCTTTGCCATTAATTTATTAGAATGTTTCCAAGTTGAAGATAAGGTGGGACTTCTACCTAAGCATGAAAATCATTTCCCACCTTACCTTAACTTTTGTCACATTGTGCTTCCCCAAGTTAAAGAAAATGTGTGGGACTTCTACCTAAGCATGAAAAACATTTCCCACACACGCTCTACCTCAGTTGGATTTTTTTAATTAATTATTTATCTTACGGGTCCCTTATATTTTTTTGAGAAACATTTCATTGTTCTCGAGATCCCTGGGCGAGCATCTAGAAGGTTTATGATTGGATTTTATCTTTTTCCAGCTACAAGCCTCTGGGCCTTCATCCCTTTCTTCCCATGAAATGACATACAAGCCCTTTTTGGGTCAATGTGGCTTGAAAACCTAAATTATTTGGACATGAATGGGAAGAAATGATGTAAAATGGTAAGGATGAGCTGGGATGGTATGATGATCCTTTGAGGAGACCCTCGATTGCAACCCTTTCCATAAGGGCGGCCACTTACTAGGGAATCATGACACCAACCAAGGTAAAACAAGGCCAAAATCATAATTTCCAAGAAGACATTCTATAATCAAGAGAAGTTTCAATGCAACATATTCAAATGCCTCAAGTATTAAAGTGACACTTACTAGAATACCTGCCTTGTACCTCATGCAGCAAGATCCACTGTCTTCCGAAAACTAGTTTATGTGGTGAATACCATAACAATGAATCATAGAAGTATGGTGGTGGAGTGGGTCTCCATATTTGTATGTGGACATTTTCGGTCAATCCATCTCTCGATACTCCATGTATGCAACTTGAGGGACTTGAGACATCATCTCCTTAGTTATCCCTAGAAATTGGGGATAAAATTTGGCTCCTACTTGGGGACATGTACTTGTCGTAGAGTGCATGAGAACCTCATCATATCCTGCTTAGAATTTTTCCTACACATGTTGAAACAACAAACTGTAAAATCTAGGGTGGCTCACTCACCCTTCATTCATATAATCAAAATCCAAAACTTCAAATTTGACAATTAATTCTAGAAAATAAAATTTTGTACTTTTTTCATATAATATAATGAAAACAAAAGATGTAAATCAGTAATGCAAGTAGAGAAAGATGAAAACAAAAGATGCAAATTGGTAATGCAAGTAGAGAAAGATGAAAATAAAAAATGAAATGCAACTAAACTATCATGAACAAGCAAGATGAAAATGTAAGAAAGCAAGATGACCTACCTACTTTCCTAGCCCTAGGCCCTAGGCCCTGAAGAAGTCAGGTTCCTTGAACATAGGGTCGAAGAAGAGACCCATCGTTTGGTAATGGAATCTTTCTCCCATCCATGGCTGACAAGAAATACTTCTCTTTCTTGGACTTCTTCTTGATGATGTAAGGTCCAAGCCAAAAAACATTGTTCTTCTTATCATGTTTGGGCTTTCCCTTTCTCTTATCCCACATGAGTGCAAGGATCCCTTCACTATAATTAATGTATGGTATGTTCTTAATGTAAGGGTATGAAGGTGGTTCTGTATTGTTATCGTGCAGTTTGTAGTTAGGATAAAAGACAAAAGGATAGAATTCAAACTGGTGTAACTGAACCAATCCCACCCAATGTCACCTCGATAGGAAGGTTCTTTTTGTTTAGGGAGGTAAAGCCCAGGGGAGACGTCCCCGGTGACCTGTGGTTTTGAGAAGGCAATGGATTTAAGGCTAAGAGATAAGTTCCCCTGTCACAAGTCACCATCGAGCAGATAGTTCGGCTAACTAGCCAATAAAGAGAAGTATAACCAAAATAGAGATGTACCTGCCCGAGACAAAGCAACAAGATATATATATATATATATATATATATATATATATATATATATGCAAGCTTACTCGCTTGGTTAGTACTTCATATATTCAATGACTATCTGATATGTAAGAAATTTGAGCAATAAATATTGACAAAGTTAATGTTTATAGTATAATAATGACGTATAATATCACTTCTTCAATAAATGCTAAAGAAACGTGGCATTCAATGTAACAATCAACACTTCATTTAGACAATGCCTTAAATAACTATTCTATTGCTCACAAGTAAAACGTTAGCTACACAATGATGTTTAATAGAAAAAGATGACGATGACAATTAGTTAGTAGGGTTAGTCTTAGGCTAGGGTTAGAATAGTTAGGGTTTGTTCAAAGTGTTTGATAGAAGTTGTGATCAAGTTACTCAAGACAAAGGAGGTCTTTAGATTAGTGCCTTAGGGTTAATGGAGTCAAAAGTAGAGGACACAAAAGTGAAGGATCAAGTGAAAATGATACGACTAAGGACAAGAGGGTTAGACCTTGAGGTGTTTCTAAGGCAAGGCCTCAAGGATGAAACCCTAGGGGAGAGAGGCTCACTTTGGTGTAGGGGAACTAGACCTCAATGCTCTCTCCTCCTTCCTTAGCTTTAATGGAAAATCGGCTAGCTCAAATGATTGCATAAGACTAAGACAAGAGGTTTTGCAAGTGACGTGTTGCTATAACAAGGCTTCACCAAGCAAATCCCAGGGAAAATCGGCTCAATAAGGTGTAGGGGAACTAGGCCTTGATGCGTTTTCTCCTTCTTAGCTCAATAAGAAAAATGATTAGCTTGGAAGAGGAAGAAAAGAGTGTTGCTAAGGCAACGCTCTATCTCTCTTAAATAAATGGCTCAAAATCTTGATGGGGACATGAGACAAGGACCTACAATGTGTGCTTGTCACCTAGGGTTTATTCAGCAAATCATAACAATATATGCAAGAAATAACAATACAACCATTCAATTAAGAAGTTTTAAGAATGCCAATAGAAATCCAAAAATGCCTTCTTTCAACAAGTGTGCCTCACAATTTCAGCCAAGAACACCAAGTGTAGCACAAATTTTAGACCTCACTAATGAGTGAGTCAAATATGATGAAAAAATGAAGGTTAAAACCCTCAATTTATACAGTACCATGACCTAATTTCACTTTTAGGTCATAAAAAGGCCGACAAGGCCAAAATACTAAAAATCATATTGTTTTACATTAAACGCTTAAAATTAAAACCTAATCAAGCTAAAGAGAGACATACTGCCCCTTTTAGGGTGAAGTTAGCCCCTTCTAGGGAAAATGCAGCATCATGGAGCAAAACGTTAGCCCTCCTTGGGCTTCTCCAACCTACCACACATGCCAAAATTGCCCCAACTGTCTCCCAAAGCATCCATGCTGCTAGGTGATGTCATGGTCATGAAGGGTGGCGTCCTAGGCCTTCCAAGGCCACGTTCCACTGAAAGGGAACAATCCCCCTAGGTCAAGATCTGTCAGGGTGCCTCCGCAAGACGTCCTCATTCTCTCCTGTGAAAAACCCTTCGTACGGTCTCTGCCCCCTGCTGGAGTCTCAACATCCATCTGGTAGGATCTCAGCCCCATGGAGGTCTGAACTGATTATCTCCGCATGTGTACCGATCCAACATGGTACCTGTCCGTCGGGCATGATCCTGCACATCAACAACTACACACTCCATGGGCTCATAGGTGACAGGGACCATAGCAATGTCAATCACATCTCATCATCAATATTATTAAACATCTTCATAAAACCCCTATTACCCCAGTTAAAAGCTCAAAGACATTATACAAGCCTACAATACAAGTTTGGGGAAAATGACAGGGCATCCTATTGGGCTAGTGTCCACTGGAAGAGGAAAGTTTCTGAAAGAGACTTCGTCTGAGCCATGTAAGTGGGTGATGTGGATAAGGGATGTCTAGGAAAATGGGTGCAGTGAGAGTAAGGGGATGCAAAGTCTTACCTGTGGGTGCCTCTGTAGAAGGCGAGCTGCACCTGTCCTGGATGCAAGTTTTTCCAAGCCCAATTTATGCCTTTTATTCTTTGTTCTTATTGCTTTTTCTTCAAGAAGATAATCAAGGGACACTGCCCTGGCATGGTGACCAGTGGTGGAAGCGTTACCCACAAGTAATTTCACAGAAATGAGAAGGTTATCTCGTGATGAGACCCCCTTTATCTTGGCCATGCAAGCAAGAGTCACTACCCTGGCATGGTAACCATCTGGTGGTAATTTCATACTGCTAGATACCCATGGGCCTAATAGGTTGGCTCATGATGAGACCCCCTATCCTCTGATTAGGTCTTGTTTTATTATTTTATTGGGTCCCTCTTATTTCTTCCTGAGAATCCTTTTACTGCATTCTCGGGGATCCCTGGGCGAAGCATTTCAAGGTTTTATTTTTAGTCTTTTATGTTTTGCCAGCTTGCTTTTAGCTTCTGGGCCTTTAGCCCCTTCTTCCCATGAGATAAGGTGAAATCCTTAAATGATAGTTCAACCTAATGCTCAGAAAAGTGTAATGGGATAGATGAGCGGGAAGCAAGATGGAAAAGTGGTGTTATGATGGGAGCGGATGATGGATTTTCAGAAATCCCCCCAGTGGCAAGCCAAAACCTATGGACACAGGCTTACTAGGGCATCCTATCATTCCCCCCCAGACATGGTCAAGTGGGCAAGTATAAGATACAAGCATTTGTTAGAAACAAAAGGAATTAAATGCACATATTCAAAGGTTTTGAGGATTAGAGTGACACATACCATGATAACCGGACTAATTACCTCATGGAGCAAGAACCATATCTAATACAAGAACAAGTCGATTGTGATGGATGTTGATGTTGCTGACAGAGCAGAGGCGCTGAAAGTGAGAAAATATGGGCTCTCCAAGGCCATGCCAAAGTCGATCCGGCTCTCGGTACTCCATGTCTAGGACCTGTGGGCCTCGAGACATGATCTCCTAGTTATCCCTAAAAGTGGGGGATAACATGTATCAACCATTTTCTTGATGATTTTCTCATGTTCTTTATCTCTTTTATCTTCTTCTTTCTTGAGTATTTGAATGGACCCTGGCTCTTTCCCTTGGAATTTAACATTTTTTTCTTTATATTCATTCGTCCTTGGAATTATTGTATCTATGCAATCCTCCTTCATAAAAGGTGGGTCCCATGCGTCATACTCAATGGTATCTGGAGCCTCGTCAAAATCATCCCCGCTATTGTAATTAGGATCATTTCAATCCAATACATGTTTCTTGGACACCTCTCGATTATAGAGAATCTTAAAAGTACCATCTCCCATAGGAATATGTGCATGAGTAAGGTCCATGATGAGAAATCCACAAAGAGTGGAAACCCAACTTCTTGATAAGAGCATGTCCCAAGCATCTAGAAAATAAATCAGCACTATGTTCATGATGAGGCTAATGTGAGGGAAATCTTCTAAGTATACTTCCATGTCTTCTATAAGACCATAAACCTTCACCTTATTGGAATCAATGCCACAAACATTTCCATATGGGTGGGTTGTTTTCAAGCCAAGTTGTTTCATAACCTTCAAATACATCACATTTGTCGAGGCCCCAGAATCTATCATACAATTGTTCAAATGAAGGCCATTCACACCCAAGGGTATATAAAAGGGAGGGGTTGAAACCCTCTGTCGTCCATGGAACATGGTGTTCAGGGTCTTCTCCCTCATTTTCTACCTTCAATGGCTTCATCACTTCTCTTCTGAGAGAAGGAATCTTGCACATTTCCACCACATGAACCAACATATTCATCTTTCCAATCATGGCTTAAAATTCTATGTTCAACTAAATCTCTTTATCTGCCTATGTTGGTCTTGAAAACAAATCATGAACTGGAGTTGGGAGAGGTGAACAACTTTAACTATTGTTTGATATGTAGCTTCCTTTCTCAGCTAAAATGAATCTTTCTTCTCTGTCGATGAATGAACTGAAGTTTGTGGCAGAGGGACCGGAGTCTTATTCCTCCTAGCATATGTTAATATTTCCCTTTTCTTCAATTTTTCCTCTGATCTTCGGTCAACTGATTTATAACTCTAAGTTGACCCTCTCTAATTCCCCTCTTCCTAACTTCATCAATTTGTTCCTGTGTAATGTCCACATACTCATCATCATCTTGGAGGGCGCTAATTGTATCTATGAAGTTCATACCATCAGGGGATTCCTCCTCTCATCAGGGACATTCATCCTATGGATGGGGTTCTTGAAAAGGATAACACCATGGTGATTCCTCCAAATTGACCATCCCAACAAGGTTCAAAGTATCGAGATCCTTTGCCTCTTGTTGAGTTTTTTTGTTAAGCCCTAATATTGGCTCATTACCTCTTAATTGGGGCATATTAGATTAGTAATGCTATTTTATTTATGTCGGCTTTAGGCCATTAGTTGTAATTTAGATTAGTAATGTT
>JZKD02S2318140.1:238107-254011 GCA_000966675.3 Picea glauca | reverse complement strand
AAAAGGAGGTTGCCCCCTCGAAGAGGCTTATTATCTGAAATTATCTCTTTTCAAGGCGTTGAGTACTTTTCTTGAGGTTTTTCTATGCTATATTGATGTTTGGTTCTTAACATTTTTCCTTCCAATCTATAACATCCCTCTATTGTCTAACAAATGAAGTTCTTTGAGTAGATTGATTCCTTTCCAGACTTGTTAATTGATTCATAACTTGGTCTTGAGTTTGAACGAATTGAGCATTCATTTGATCAAGATTATGATATAGGAGCGTTATTATATCTAACACACTGCTTGTTGTCGTATTTTTCTTTGCCTCTGTCTTAGTACAAGGACACTGATATGGCTAAATCTTTGAGTACAAAACATTTTCTTTGATTTTTACACTGTATACTTTGTCTTTTTCCAACGTTTTGGGTTTATTATCCCTCAAGATGAAACGAAATTGCCTTTCAAAGGAATTTGCATAGAGGAGACGGAAAACTGCTTCATATGGGAACAAATCCTTTTGGATTTGGCTATAAAGTTTATCGAATCTGGTTTCAAATTCACTCACTGTCTCTTTCTCCTTCTTCTTAATCCGGTTGATCTGAGTCATCAAGATTTCTCTATCCTTCTTTGTTGCCCATATGCTTTTGAACAACTTAGAAAAATCTTCATATGATGCTAGGTGATTGTCAGGAAATCCTTTGAACCACCTCTAGGCATCTTCAGTAAGAGATGTATCTAGTAGCTTCATTGCCACATCTTCATGTTCCACTCCTTCATTTTCCATGTCTCAACCGATCACATAGAGGTGTTCTTTGGTTGTGACTACATTGTTTCATGAAAACTTTGGAAACCAGTTGTTGATTTCATTAGGAATAGTATTGGGATATCCAGTGATGGCATCCAAGTTTAAGGGATTATAGATATCTTTTGTTGAAGGATGATCCATTGGGGCAAAGGGGAAATTACCATGAAAAAGAGTTTTAATAATGGGGGAGTTAAGAGGAGGATTTCTTCGATAAAACTTGGAAGGATTGAATCTTCTAGGGAGAAGGGTATTTTGGAAGGATGAATTCTGTGAAGGTGGAGTCGCCATATGAACTTTATGAAAATCTCATCAAGAAAATAAAAGGGAGCTTCCCTCAAGTGGAGTCGCCATGCAAGCTAGAGGTAAAGGCTTTGGAATCAAATCTTGGCAAAGTGTCATTAGGGCACGAAAGAGGATTCAAAATCGTCCCTTCCAACGGTGCCAAAATGTTATCACAAAGACTATAGATTGGAAAAATCCCAACCCAATCCACAAGAATGAGACAACTATGGGAGTAGCTACCCACAATCACCTTATATAGATACTCCCCTCACTTTAGTGATGATAAGTCATCACAAGGGGGGGATCTCGATGACCCTAGGGGGATTGAGACAGAAAGTGGAGTACTAATGGTAAGTGAAACCCCTATAGGTCAGGTTTGGAAGTGTAAAGAGGCTTGGAAAAGAGCCTTGTTGATGAGGGGAGGCTTCCAAAGTGTCTTGTACTTGCAAGAGAATGTTGAACCTACCTGAGACAAGACAATTTATCGAAATACAAGACAAATAATCAAATGGACAAGCAAGTGAATATTTTTGTCCTAAATTTCAGCAGTAAACAAATGTATATATCAGGAATGGAAAGAATTGTTAACTGAGGAATTAACCATCAAAAGCATCAAATATTTATTGGATGATCAAGCACTAAACAAGTAGACAATATTCCAATACTTAAGCACAAACTTTGATGGTAAGATAGGGATGCTAAGTGAAGTTATCAACAAAGTACAAATGCAGCCCTATGGCTGTAGCAAACAATTTCTACAACAGCAATATCTATCCACTAAAATTAGCAAACAATCCACCCAAAAGATAGCCAATCTCAAGTAGAATTAGTATGGCAGCTTGTAAGCAAATTTCAATGGTATATTGGTGAGAAAAGAGAGAGTTTAAGAGTGATTTGATGCATCCCTAATGGATGTAGTGTTAAATTAATTACAACAATAGAATAACAAAGCTAAGCTAGATTCCTTAGTGGCTCAAGAAAGCTTGTAGCACTAAGAAAAGATTCCAATTTGAACAAATGCAATATCTCCAAAAATCACATATTCCAATGCAATGATTTTATTTCTCCAATGCAAGTAGATGACTGCCTAGTCTATTGTGTTATGGATTCTTGGATGTAAGAGTTAGAATTGCTATTTTTGTAGGGGTGTAAGCCATTTTACTCTCTAGATCAAGAAAATCCAACAAGGCAAATCTAGGAGGGTGTAAGCCCTTTTACTCCTCCTAGCAACCTTGAAAGGTAACTTATCCAACAACAATTATGATAGACTTGGTGGAGGGTGTAATCCCTTTTACTCCTCCAAGGGTTAGAGCAAGAATATCTATGAAACAAGAATAAATTACCAACAATATTAAAACATTCCTTACCAATTCCAATAGAAAACATGAAAAACCCTTATCTACCAAGAATATTCCATCAACATGCAAAAGACAAGCCTCAAAGAATGTAGCGCACAAGGTTAGCGCCACAATAGATAATATAAGCATCCATAAGATTTGTACAAGAGAGAGATAGACCAAATGCCCAAAAAGGGTGCAAATTCTAGCATGGTATGTAATTCTCAAGTGAGAGAGTTATGTCAAAATGAAATGTCTTAGGTCTCTTTTTATAGGAGGCCTTTAAAATTAGTTTGTCCACAAATAATTAGGGTAAAAAAAATTAGGGAGGCTGACCTCCTCTAATTTCCCCTTTACAATTCAAATTTTATTTTACACAAGAAATAAAAACTCTAAAGATGATGGCATACCCCCTAGGGGTGATGTTTTGGCACATGGAGCGAATCATTGAGCAATGTGAGGGAATCGTTGGGCCTCTAAAGGCCATGTATTCCATGATTTAGGGTTCCTCCTCATCAAAACATGTCAACTCTTCATCGAGTCATCACCACCATCATCAAACCCTAGCCCCCAATGTGATGTCAATCCCTAAAAGGTGACAATTTGACCTTCCAAGGTCAAACATTGGGCTAAAAGGGGCTAGGTCTTATCATCCAAGATGCCTTCTCATGCCTCCAGAGGAATCGTTCATCATCTAGTTTCTCCCAAGGTGTGGTTCATGACATCTAAACTATGGGCTTCCTGCCCCAATGAAGGCCCAAGCTAGGCTTGTGCCTCCACAAATGTCCATCAAATATGGTCCTGCAAAGATAAGTGAATTCACCCTCCAAGTGTCTCAAGTCAAATATATCATGCCAAGTGAAATAAAAAATAATATAATATCCACCTAAACATGTGCATCAAATCCACCCTTTCAAATTAAACAATTTCTCAAAGACCTTATGCAATTGGTCAAGTTTAGATATGGGAGGGGTGTCATAATACTCTATTGGGTGAACCAATTCCTCAAGTATGGGATGCTCCCAAGGGTGACCTTCTCTAGGTCATGTAAATGGATATGAGAAGGAAGGGGTTAGACTTCCAGGCTTAGGTCTTCATGACATACACATGCTCATATTGTCTCATTTATGGGTGCCTTTGTAGAGGGTGTGTTCCCCTTCATCCATGATGCATGATTTTTCCAAGCCCTTATTTTCCATTAATTTGTTAAAATGTTTCCAAGTTGAAGCTAAGGTGGGACTTCTACCTAAGCATGAAAACATTTCCCACCTTAACTCTAACTTGGTCACAGTTTGCTTCTCCAAGTTGAAGACGATGTGTGGGACTTCTACCTAAGCACGAAAAACATTGCCCACGCTGGCTCTACCTCAGTTGGTATTTTTTAATTAATTATTTATGTTACGGGTCCTTTATATTTTTGTGAGAAACATTTCATTCTTCTTGGGATCCCTGGGCAAGCATCTGGAAATTTTATGATTGGATTTTATCTTTTGTCAACTACAAGCCTCTGGGCCTTCAACCCCTTCTTTCCATGAAATGAGGTACCAACCCTTTTTTTGTTAATGTGGCCTGAAAACCTAAAATATTTGGACATGGAGGGGAAGAAATGATGTAAAATGGTAAGGATGAGTTGGGACGGTACGATGACCCTTCGAGGAGACCCCCAGTTCCAATCCTTTTCTTAAGGGAGGCCACTTAAGGAATCATGAAACCCACCAAGGTGAAACAAGGCCAAAAGCATAATGTCCAATCAGATGTTCTATAATCAAGAGAAGTTTCAATGCAACATATTCAAATGATTCAAGTATTTAAGTGACACTTACCACAATACCTAACTTGTACCTCATGGAGCAAGACACACTATCTTCCTGAAACCAGTTGATGTGGTGAATGCCATCATGATGAATCAGAGAAGTATTGTGGTAAGGATGAGTTGGGACGGTATGATGACCCTTCGAGGAGACCCCAATTGCAACCCTTTCCCTATGGGAGGACACTTACTAGGGAATCATGACACCCACCAAGGTGAAACAAGGCCAAAATCATAATGTCCAGGCAAATGTTCTATAATCAAAAGAAGTTTCAATGCAACATATTCAAATGCCTCAAGTATTAAAGTGACACTTACCACAATACCTGACTTGTACCTCATGGAGAAAGACCCACTGTCTTCCGGAAACCAGTTGATGTGGTGAATTCCATCATGATGAATCAAAGAAGTATGGTGGTGGAGCCGGTCTCCATCTGTGTATGTGGACAATGTCAATCAATCCATCTTTCGGTACTCCATGACTGCAACCTAAGGGCCTCAAGACATCATCTCTTTAGTTATTCCTAGAAATGGGGGATAATAGTAAACACACTAAATATAAAGTGCTAAATAATTTTTCTTGGGGGGGAGCTCTTTGATTGAGTGATTCGGGGGGGTCTCTTGATGTTGTTTTTCTCGTGCATCTCTTTCTTCTCGTGCTCTCTTTTCCTTCACAAATGGGTAACTTTAAATTTCCATTGCTAACACCATAAAACTACAACACATGATATAAAAATGCATGGAATGCCTTAATTCATCAAGGATATACACCTTATGTTGAACAAAAGGTAACTGAACCCATAGATGATAAGGAAAATGTACTCTAGATGATAGAACAAACAAAAGCTCTTGGTTGTCTTAGAATTCTAGTTTTCTTTGATATAATGTTTCAACTTGATGGATGTACAAATTCACATGATGCATGGAAAAAAAGAAAAACTTTGTATGGGACAATTGATGAAGTTAGGGGATATCAACTTGACAATCAACTAATGAGTCTTGATACTAATTATTTTGAAAACTTCCAAGATTATGTAACAAATGTTAATGATATAAGAGCCTAATGTAAATCATGTGGCATAGACAAAAAGGATATACAACTTGTCTTAACTACTATCTCTAAACTTGGACCTGAATATGTTGCATTTGTTTCTAGCTTTCAAACTCATAGGTTGATCATGTGATATGCATATACAATGCCTTCTTTTTCTTCCCTTGTAGAAATGATAATGCATGAGCAAGGGAAGCTTCTTTCCATGGGTCTCCTTAAGCCATATCGGTCTCAATATTTGTTGTTTGGTCAATCGAAGGGACAAAAAGAGTCAAGGAAACCTGACAAGAAACAAAAGAAGTCCAAGAAAAAGTCACATAAAGATCAGGCACAATCATTGTTTTCCCCAAAAGCATACTCCAACTCCTCTTCTTTGAAGGGCAATTCTTAGAAGAAGGATAGCCCAAATTGTAGTTACTGCAAGAAGGCTGGTCATGAGGAACTTTCTTGTCATAAGAAGCAGATCGATGACCTAAAGCATCGTATGAAAAAGAACAACATTAATATGCCTACTTCAGAAAAATCCTCTACTCATTTTTCAAAATTGGGCAAAGGGAAAGCAAATGCACTTGTTGCTACTACAAATTTTTTTCAACAATGGATCCTTGACTCGAGTGCATCACATCACATGGGTTTTGTCAAAGAAAATTTTTCTTAGTTGGACACTTGTTTGGTGCCCCACATTCTCATTGGGGATGACTTTACTGGTACTTTTGAGGATGTCCACCGTGTGCCCAATTTGTGATCCAACCTTCTCTTTGTCTATCAAATTTCGTAGAATGGAAGAAAATTTTAGTTCACTTCAGATTCCATCACCATCAGAGATCTTGAAGACAATGCACTTCTTGTAATTGGTAAGGTTGATCATGAGACTCACCTGTATGATTTCTCTCATTTTGTACCTAATTCTCATTATAATTCTTTGCTCACGCATTTATATTATGTGAGAAAGGTTTTTCATGAGCGGTTTTTTCATCTCAACTTCTACTATATTCAACAACACATCATGCAAGATATGGTCATAGGTCTTGCTTGGATCAGTTTCTTAGATGGAGTTTGTTGAGGTTGTGCCTTAGGAAAGCATCATGAGGAGAAGTTCAACAAAGGGAAGGCTTGGATGGATTCAAAATTCCTTGAGTTGGTTCACAGTGATGTGGCATGTCCATTTCCATAATTTTCTTTCAGCAAGGATCTCTACTTTCTCACCTTTATTGATGACTTTTTTAGATACACCTGGGTCTACTTTCTTCAGCAGAAAGGAGAATCTTTTGATAGATTCAAGTATTTCAAGGCTCGCACCAAGAAACAATATGGGAAGTGCTTCAAAATTATTTGCATAGAAAATGGCAGAGAATATGTGAACCATCTCTTTGAAAAAAAATTCAATCTTGAAGGGAAATACCTTTATCATACTATCGCCTATACAACTCAGCAAAACAGTGTGGAAGAGAGGAAAAATAGGTCCCTGAAAGAGATGGTTGGTTGCATGATCCATGCACGCTCCCTTGAACCTAAGTATTAGGAAGAAGCTATCAACCGTGTTACTCACATTTAGAATAGAGTTCTATATAAGGTATTGAAGGGTATCACTCCCTTTGAAGCTTAATGTGGCAGGAAACTTGTTGTGTGACACTTCAGAGTTTTTGGCTCCTAGGTTGGGCACACATTCCTTCGAAGAATCCCAAGGCCTTAGAACCTCAGATTCATCCTTGCACCTTTGTTGGTTACCTCAATGATGTCAATGGATATCGACTCTTGGATCCCGAGACACATAAGCTCTTCATTGAGTGTAGTGTGAAATTTGAGGAAATCTCTTCTAGCTCATCCTCACATTGTCCTTCCTCCATAGCATATTCAGATAGTAACTAAGAGGATTTTCCTCCAACTGCCTCTACTCATAGATTTGATCATGAGGTTTCATCCTCCTCTTCACAGAGTTCATATTCTAAGGATGAGGATTCTCGTCCTCTATCCCCTACCATGCCTCGTTGGGCTCATCAAACAATTGAGTTTACATGCACTCTTATTGGGGATCCTTCTGATACTCGGAGGAATCGGTCACAACATCAGGATATTTCACATTCCTACATTTCCACATCTTTAGATCCATAGTCCTTTCATGAAGAATCATTTATTCCCAAGTCGGATTCAACAATGGAGGAAGAGTACAACTTCTTGATTCGAAACAAAACTTGGGATATTGTTCCACTTATTAAAGGAAGAAAATTGGTTCGACGTAAGTGGATCTACCATACCAAATTTGTAGTGGATGTATCAATTGATAAGTTCAAATAATGGTTTATGGTTAAAGGTTTTTTCGTAGTTTCTTAATGTTGACTACATTGAGACCTTTGCCCCTGTTGCCAAAATGAACTTCATTGGCTTGATACTTGCTATTGTTGTAGCTCAAGGTTGGGTTGTACATCAAACAAATGTGGAGAGTGCATTTCTTCACGGGGATCTACATGAGGATGTTTACATGGAACAACCACAAGGATTTGTTCAGGATTCTTCATTGGTTTGCAAATTGTGCAAGTCTCTCTATAGTCTCAAACAGGCCCCACGAGCTTGGCATGCCAAGATGGACCCCTTTCTTCTCTTAGTTGGTTTATGTACATGCCACTCAGATTAGAATGTCTACATCTCGAGACATGAGTATATTCTTCTATTATTGTCTCTCTATGTTGATGACTTGATTGTCACTCAGAGCACCTCATCCATCATTGCAAGAATAAAAATGTTGGACATATTGTCATTGATGTCAACAACCGATGTATTTACATTATAATGATGAGTTGGTATGAACAAAGAGATGAAATTCCATGTAGAGGAGGACTAACAAATTAAGAGCTTAGGAGGGTTAGCAACTGAAGATCAGAAGCTCAGAAGGGAAAACACATTTCTGAAACATGATCGGGATCGAAATCCCCAGAGGACAAAGCAGGATCATTGGATAGACAAGCGCCAGATCAAGGGAAGGGATTGATTGCAAAGTGCGAAGGAAGAATTAAACTATATGTTATTTCCAATCCCACAATTATTCTAGATCGCCAAATCTCATCGATTCAAAGATTGAGGACTATGGTTAATTCACCAATAATCACACAACTTCAATCGCAGAGTTTGGGCGACGAATTAAACCACATGCAAGTTACAGTTCCACAATCCACATCGACCATTGGATCAAGTTAAGTCGAAGGATAGGATAAGAAAAGATGAAGACCATCCGATATGAAGTCCCGAAGTAAATGAGGATCGCTCGATCTATTCAAAGCGCACCAAGGTAGTAGTGGTCAACTTCGGGAGAAAAGGGTTGAGAATAAGTAAGATAACCCAAAGGCCGAAATCACGAAGTAAATGTGAACCGTCTGATATGAAGAACACTTCGGGAGATATTAGGACCGTCACATCATGTTTAATGGAAGGATAGATTAAGCCACAAATGGCCTGAAATAGATGTAAGCCGTTTGATCTGAGGAAACACTTCGAAAGATATCCTGATCGTCGGATCAAGGAAAGTAGAAGGATAGGATAAGAAAGGCAAAAGGCCCAAAATCCCGAATATCCGAATTCTTAGCAATCGTTGGATCGTGTTAAGGCTTTTTGGGTTAAAGAATGACCATTGGATGAAGTCAAGTTACTCAAGATTTACACTTCGGGCAATCTTACTTTGAGAGAACTCGAAAGTGGAGAAATTGAATTACCCGAAGTCTCGAAGGCCGAAATCTTGAAATGGATATGATTCGTTCGATTAGTGGAACACTTCAGAAAGTATCCTGACCATTAGATCAAGGAGAATAACATGTGCCATATGAAGAGATCTACGTCAGCAAGGACACATGGCGTAATCAGATGATGACAAGTGTCAAGATCCCATAGGTACTTTAAGCATACGTAAGCCACAAATCTAGGTGACATGTGGCATCCACTCAAGAAGTGCCACATTAACAAGTGACATTAGTAAGTTACATCACTCTTGGAGTTTTTACTTCGGGAGTTTCACCACCAGCAAATGCCCTAAGTCCCGAAGTCCCAAAGGTCAAAGTCTCAAAGTGGACATGAGTCATATGATCTTAAGAACACTTCAGAAGCATTCTCAATCGTTGAATATTATGGACACCCATCTTTTATTCGGTAGATTTGTAAAGAGGCTGGAAGTCACAAAGGACGAAGTCTCAAAGTACTGACAGTCGTCCATCTCATCAGGAGATTTGTAAAGAGGCTGGAATTCACAAAGGATGAAGTCTCGAAGTACTGATAGTTGTCCATCTCATCAAGAGATTTGTAAAGAGGCTAGAAGTCGTGAAGGATGAAGTCTCGAAGTACCGAAAACCATCCATCTCATCGGGAGATTAAAACATGACCGTTTATTTTGATAAATGATCAAGCACTCGCTTGGCCTAGCGTCTGGTCACCACCTGAGGTTGTATGGAATAAAGAAACAAAGGGTGAAAGAAGAAGCAACGCTTAAATTAATAAGCTCGTGATCCTACGCATATAGTCATATGTAAATGGTTTGAAGGAAGCGCCTCAACAAAACTTAGTTTCTGTAGTATTTGTAGAGATTTGGAATCGAGTTAAAAAGGGAAATTGATCCATACCTATGATCGATTTATGAAGACAAAAGTTAGATGGTTGTTAATATGATGTGTGGTTATGAAAAGTCATGTTAGTGATTGTGTTACTTAAAAACAAGGGTTATGTAATATTAAATGAACAGACGTGTTGTTTATGAAGAGTTGTGTTGAAAAGCTTAAAGGCTTATAAATGTGTTGAGATGTGAATTAGAAAAGGGTGTCTGTCAATGTCTTATTGAAGATCAAGAACATAAGGAGACAGAGCAGCAGTTATGCAATCCAATGTTTTATATAGAAGAGATTTATTGGACTGCAGCAGATATATTGAAGATTAAATGACAGAAGTAGAGAGAGGACTAGTCAAGTCTTGATACCGAAGTTTTCCGGATTCATAAATTAAGGGTGGTTGGGTGGTGCAAGGGTAGGTTGGAGCCTACAGGGGAATATGTGCTTCCTTGTCAGTTGTAGTTGACTAAGTAGGGGGTAGTAACCTCCTACCAGTTGGTGTTGGTGAACCAGGGTGTGGGTGCATCTTGATCAATGGGTGTTGATCTAAGAGGAAGAACATCTTCCTTCTATGTAACTTGTAAAATGGAATTTTGCATTTAATAGAAAAGTGTTTGTGGTTTTCCCAATTGGGTTCCACGATAAAATATTGTGTTAAAATATTGATTGCATTAACAAAAGAAAAATTGATAAAATTATTGTGTCATTGACTCACCCCGCCCCCTCTCAGTGGCATGATCTGGTCCTTCAATTGTTATCAGAGCAAGGTTGCCTTCAGCACAGTCTAGCAACTAGAAGGTAGATCCTGAAGATGGATCAACAAGAGGAAATGCATAACAAAAAAACACCATTGTTCAATGGAGAAGGCTATGCTCTATGGAAAATAAGAATGAAAAACTTCATTGTGGCTTTTGGTTTTGATATCTGGTAATATGTTGTAGATGGTTACACTGCACCAACTGATCCACCCAAAGACATTGCAGGAAAGAAAATATGTAATGACAACTCAAGAGCGGTAAATGGAATTCCAGGAGGGTTGACTAATTCTATATGGAAGGTTATGCATTGTAAATCAGCCAAAGAAATATGGGACAAGTTGGAGGTTGTATATGAAGGAGATGACAAAGTCAAGGAAGCTAAACTACAAACCTATAGAACTCAGTTTGAAAATCTGAAAATGAAATAAGAAGAAAATATTGTTGAGTACTTTCATAGAGTGATGAAGTGGTTAACCCAATCAGAGCGACAGGAGAAGAAATTACAGATAAACCTATTGTGAAAAAAATACTAAGGTCATTACCTATGAGATATGATGCAAAGATTTCTACAATTGAAGATAGATCTGATCTAAACACACTCACAGTTGATCAGCTTCATGGAATTTTTACATCATGTGAAATGAGAACATGGAATGATAAATCAACAAAAGATGAAACAAACTTTAAAGCATCTAAGACAAAGATGGGGTAGAAGCAAAAACCTCAACCCAACCATCAAGAAGAATCTGATGTAGAAGAAGCCAATTTTATTAAAAAAGTTCAGAAAGGATCAGAGAGGTACAAAGGCAAGTTGCCTTTCAAATGTTTTAATTGTGGCAAGGTTGGCCACTTTAAATCCAAGTGTCCATATCCCAAGGAGGAACCTGAAGATGAAGAAGACACAAATAAACAATACAAGAAGAAGGGAAAACCCAATTACAAGAAAAAGTATTACAAAGTGAAAAATAATTTTTACTCAAAAGAAGAAAATAATAGTTCATCATAATCCAGTGACAGTGATGATGATGAAGTATTTTTTCTAGGTATTGAAGAGCCTAATGAGATAGAAGAAATTGAGCATGTTGAAGAGTCATAAGATGAGGCAGAGGTTAATATGGAAGGAGAACTTCTAAGTGCTTTGGGTGAATTAAGAAGATACAAAAATAGATATAGACAACTGAAAAGTTTTGTAGTTGAACAAAAGAAAAAACATGAACAAAAAGAAAAAGAGATGGAGAAACTCATGAGCAACCTGAAAAATCAAATCCTAGAAGTAAATAAGACAGACAAAAGTCTGGAAAAGTATCTTAAAGAGAAACAAATAACCTATGAAAGAATGGATGCAGAATTAGTTCACCTAAGAAAAGAACTTGATGCAAAACTTATTCGAACAAGATATGAAAATAGCTCTAAAATCTTAGATAAGATTATTACCACACAAAGGGATTCAGGTAAGAAAAATGGAGTAGGTTACTCTCAAGAAGAAAACCAAGGCAATTCAAGATCTTATGCAGTTGCTCTCCTCAGTACATTCAAGAAGAAAGATGAAGAAAAGACAAGTAATGATCAGAACTCCAGAGGACTACTTCCACCCATCAAGAAGGAATATAAGACAACTCCAAAGAAGGTTTATCAAAACATGTATCCTCACATTTTATTTGGTTATTGCTTTGCATGCTCTAATTTCGGACACAAAGATATGAATTGTAGAGCATATGGAAGGAAAAAATTGAGGGTTAAGAAATATAACCTTAAAGATAACCAAAAAGTAAATCAAGTTAAAAGTAGAAATTATAACTCCTTCGAACCTCTACAAGAAGGGAACCTAGAATGCTTCAGATGTCATAGTTATGGACATAAAGCCAGTAATTGTAGATTAATGAAAGTCTCAGAAAAACCAAAGTTCATTAGAGAGCAAAAGAAGCTTTGGAAAGAAAAAACATCAAAAGAGGAATGTCTTATTGCCTTGAAAGCCCAAGATAAAGAAGATCTCTGGTATGTTGATAGTGGGTGCTCAAAACATTTGACAAGAAACAAGGACAAGTTCTTGAACTTAAAGAAACAAAAGAATACTCAACCTCTTCTGTGAAACTCATGGATAAAAAAAAAAAAAAGCATTTCTATGTTGCCAGAACACCTGATCCAGGTGGATATCGGTGGCCACCCACCTTTTCTAGCTGGCTCAAAACAACTTTCTAGCAATTTTGATAATTTACTATTTTTAGCAGTTTTTCGGGTCCTGAACTTTTGGAGTCGTTTTGAGGCCCTAAACGACGTTGTTTGGGGTATTATGCGGTCGCAAAATTTCATGATGAAATTTTGTGCAACTATTGTATTCCTCGGATAGATCTTTCCAATGGGCTATCATACGCCTAAAACGAAGATCGTATGCAAAAGTTACAACCCCGAGAAGTTGATGTACTGACTTACCCAAACGGGGCTCACATGACTTTTGGCACTTCATCTCCTAGGGTTAGGTTTTTGGATGTTTAGGGTTTTGAAACTCCTATTTATTGTAAAAATTCCTTGAGATCCTCATTGTAATCATGTTCTTGCGAATGAGCACCCGTCACATCTCTTCTCAGAGATAAGCCGCCACCATTCCAACAAGCTTGTTTTCCGCTGCATTTTACAGTTTCAGCTTATTTCCTTATTGAATAGAAAACTAGTTTTAATGTATCTCTATTATTTTGTGTTAAGCATCTGGTAATAATCTGTAGTCATTTCGTTCTGCTCATAAAATCCGGATCAACACCTCAGCCAAATTGGATTGTTGAGAGAAGGAATAGAACAATCCAGAAGGTTGCAAGGACTATGCTCAATGAAGCAAGATTATCTAATGGATATTGGAGGGAAGATGTAGGCACAACAATATACATATTAAATAGAGGTCAGATTAGGATTAATCGTAATAAGAATCCTTATGAACTATGGTTTGGGAGAGCTCCTTCGGTAAAATACTTCAAGGTATTTGGAAGTAAGTGTTACATCAAAAGGCTTTATGAGGATCTTAGAAAAATTGATACTATATCTGATGAAGGTATCTTTCTTGGATATGCTTCTACCAAGAAAGCATACAGGTGCTAAAATATTAGATTACATAAGATTTTTGAGAATGCATATGTCAAGGTGGATGATTTAAAAACAATAAGGATGAAACATCAAGAGACTGTGTCTGTAAACTAAAGAAATAACTCTATGGGCTAAAACAAGCACCCCGAGCATGGTATGCAAGGATAAATTCTTATTTACAAGTACAAGGCCTCAAAAGAGGATCAACAGACAATAATCTTTATTGTTAAATTGTTGGTGATAACATGATTATTGTGGAAGTATATGTTGATGATATTATATTTGGCAGTGATGATGAAAAAATGAGTAAGGACTTTGCTAGGAGGATGCATCAAGAATTTGAAATGTCCTTGCTTGGCGAACTTTATTTCTTGGATTACAAATAGTACAGTCCAAAAGAGGATTTTTTATCCATCAGTCCAAGTATGTTAAAGATATGCTTAAGAAATTCCAGTTAGAGGATTGCAAACCTGTTAGTACACCTATGAAAATTGGGTGAAAAATAAGCAAGGAATATGAGTCCAAAGCTATAGACCCAAAACACTACAGATCAATGATTTGGAGTTTACTCTATGTAACAGCTTACAAACCTGATGTCAAGCAAGTTGTTGGGATGGTGGCTAGATTCCAAACAACACCAAAAGACAACCATGTTCAAGTTGTAAAAAGAATATTTAGGTATTTGAAAGGAACCATAGATCTTGGTTTGTGGTACCCTGGCAAGGATTCATTCACTTTCAAAGCCTATTCAGATGCAGATTGGACAAGTTATGTATATGACAGAAAAAATACAAGTGGAGGAGCATTCTTCTTGGGAGAATCATTGGTAGCTTGGATAAGCAAGAAACAATCCTCAATTTCTTTGTCTACCACTGAAGCTGAGTACATTGCAACAACAGAATGTTGCACACAAGTGGAATGGATGAAACAAACCTTACAAGACATCAAAAAAGTGTTTGTTGAACCCTCTACTATCTATTGTGGTAATACAAGCGCTATAAGTCTCTCCAAGAACCCTGTCCAACACTCCAAATCAAAACACATTCCAATAAACTACCATTATTTAAGAGATCGGGCTGAAAATGAGAACATTAAATTGGAATATGTCCCAACACAAGAACATGTTGCAGATATTTTCACTAAACCCTTAAGCAGAGATGTATTTGAATATCTCGGGAAAAGATCGGGAGTAGTCCCTCTTCCAATCTAATCTCTCAAGAAAATAATGCATCAATTGGCATCAATTCAGGGGGAGACAGTGATCAAAGTTAGGAGGAGTCATTTAGTTATGACAAGAAAAGTATGATTGCAGGAGAATTTACCCGAGTTCATATTCTGGTCAATAACATACAGACAGACAAAGCTTTACCATAGGGGGAGCAACCCTTTGCCATTGATGTCAAAGGGGGAGAGTAACTTCATAGAGAAAAGCATCATCACAGGGGGAGTTTGTGTATGAAGTTAGAGTGTTTCCCTCAATGACAAATGGGTAGATTGTTGGACATATTGTCATTGATGTCAACAACCGATGTCTTTACGTTATAATGATGAGTTGGTATGAAAAAAGAGATGAAAATCCATGTACATAAGGACTAACAAATTAAGAGCTCAGGAGGGTTAGCGATTGAATATCAGAAGCTTAGAAGAGATTATGCACATGAAGCTCAGAAGGGAAAGCACAATGCAGAAACATGATCGAGATCGTAATCCCTGCAAGACAAGCAAGGATCGTTGGATACCCAAGCGCTACATCAACGACAAGGATTGATTGCAGAGCGCGAAGGGAGAATTAAACTATATGTTATTTCCAATCCCCAATTATTATAGATCATCGGATCTCATCGATTCAAATATCGACGACTATGGTTAACTCACCAACAATCGCACAACTTCAATTGCGGAGTTTGGGCGACGAATTAAACCACACGCAAGTTATGGTTTTTCAATCCACATCAACCATTGGATCAAGTTAAGTGGAAGGATAAGATAAGCAAAGGTGAAGATCGTCTGATATGAAGTCCCGAAGTAAATGAGGACCATCTGATCTATTCAGAGCACGCCGAGGTAGAAGTGGTCAAATTCGGCGATGACCACTTCGGTTGATACTGAGAGGGGGGTGAATTAGTATCAAGTACAATTTAAAATCTTTTTCAACTTATACTTAAACCATTCAACTATATCCAATGAGAAATGAACAATAGTATAAGAGTTACACCAATAC
>JZKD02S2318140.1:198593-237964 GCA_000966675.3 Picea glauca | reverse complement strand
CTTTTCTTTAATTATCTGCAGGGCCTACATGTACTTCCTTCTTCAATTCACTTTGTCATCTTCAAAAATTCATTTCTCCTCAACCATGAGGATCCACGTGACGTGCCACATACCAGTGGAAACAACATGATGTATACTATCCATCCATGGATGTTGTATCTGCATGTGCATTTTCCTTCATGTCCAAATACCTTCATCAATCTTGCGGTCCAAAACCCATGACTAGGGTTGACATCAATGACAACAACCAATCTTCCAACAGAAGGATAGGATAAGCAAAGGCAAAGATCATCTGTTATGAAGTCCCAAAGTAAATGAGGACCATCCGATCTATTCAGAGCGCATCGAGGTAGAAGTGGTCAAATTCGGCGTTGACCACTTCAGGAGAATAGGGTTCATAACAAGTAAGATAACCCAAAAGCCAAAATCCCAAAGTAAATGTGAACTGTATGATATGAATAACACTTCAGGAGATATCAGGACCGTCAGATCATGTTTAATGGATGGACAGAGTAAGCTACAAATTCCCGTAAATAGACATAAGTCGCCTGATCTGAGGAAACACTTCGGAAGATATCCTAACCGGCAGATCAAGGAAAGTAGAAGGATAGGATAAGTAAGGCCAAAGGCCCGAAATAAGGAAAGAACTATATAACTAAAGAACCTTATTTACACTAACACCCCCCTTAAGTGAAACTTAGAGGGAAATGTAAACAAAGATGCAAACATGGGTCCCTTCTACAAGGCGTAATGAGGTACCCATGTACAAAATATCCCCTCAAATAGAAAAGGAAGGAGAAAGCCCAGTTGGAGAAAATTGCTCCCCATGAGAGGTAGAAGCAAGAAGGAATAAGTGACCTCCCTAGAAGAAATGTCTTAAACCCTCAAGAGAGATCAAATATGGCGATACTTTCTCTTAGTGAAGGGTTTTAATAAGATGTTTGCAACCTGCTTTGTTGTAGGACAATAGCGCAAATCAATGACCTGCTCCTAAATCAGTTCCTCGAGAAAATGCATGTGAATCTCTATGTGTTTGGTCTGCTAATGATGAATCAGGTTCTTCGAGATATGGATGGTGCTTTGGTTTTCACTGTAGATTATTGATGAATTTTGAAAATTGATGCCAAGATAAGTGAGGATATTCTGAAGAAAAATAGCCTTAGTGATGACATTAACAACCCCTCAATACTCAACCTCGGTGGAAGAAAGAGCAATGACGTACTTCTCCTTTCTCTGCCAACAAATGAGACCAGAACAAGGCTCCAAAAAATAAAAAATTTCTTTGATAGAATATATGTGATGTGATTCTCTTGAGTCAAGAATCCATTGCTAAGAAGAATATGCAGTAGCAACAAGTGTATTTGCTTTCCCTTTGCTTGATTTGGAAAAAGGAGTAGACAATTGTTGTGAACAAGGCATAATAATGTTGTTCTTTTTCAGAAGATGTTTCATCTCATCGATCTGCTTCTTATGACAAGAATTTTCCTCATGAACAACCTTATTATGGTAACTAAAAGTTGGCCTATCCTTCTTCTAAGAATCCCCTTCAATTAAGAGGATTTGGAGTCTGCTTTTGGGGCAGACAATGATTTCGCCTAATCTTTCTATGAATTCTTCTTGGACTTCTTTTGTTTCTTGTCAAGTTTCCCTAACTTTTTCTATCCCTTCTATTGACCAACCAACAAAGCCTGAGACCGAGATGGCTTAAGGAGACCCATTGAAAGAAGTTTCCTTTGCTCATGCATTAACATTTCTGAAAAGGAACCAAAAGAAGGCATTGTACATGTAGATCCCATAGTCAACCCATGAGTGTGAAAGCTAGAAGCAAATGTAGCATATTCAAGTCCAAGTTTACAGAGAGTAGTTAAGACAATGTGTATGTCCTTTTTCTCTACGCCACATGATTTACATTGGTCTCATAGGTCATTAAACTTTGTTACATAATCCTAGATGTTGGAAAAAGACTTCAGATCAAGACTTGTTAGTTCATTGTCAAGTTGATATTCCCTAATTTCATCAGCTGTCCCATGCATAGTTTTTAATTTTTCCATGCATCATATGAATTTGTACATCCATCAAGTTGAAACATTATATCAAGGGAAACTAGACTCTTAAGACAACCAAGAGATTTTGTTTGTATATCATCCAAAGTGCCTTTTCCTTAACATTTGTGGGTTCATTTACCTTTTGTTCAACATAAGTTGTATATCATTGTTGCATTAAGGCATTCCATGAATTTTGATTCCATGTGTTGTATTTTTATGGTGTTAGCAATGGAAATTTAAAGTTACCCATTAGTGAAGGAAAAGAGAGCACGAGTAGACAAGGTCGGATTTGACCCAATATGGTGGCTCCCTACTGGATCTGGCAATGAACCTTCAACTTCAAAGCCTTGTAGATATGGGTTTCGGTGTCCAAATGGGATGAAACGAAAGGAAAATTTGGCTATCTCGACTTCTCTAGACTCAATGGTGAGCTCAAAATGTCTCCAAGAAGCTCTGAAAAAACTTGCATCTGGCAAGTAAAAAAAGAGAACCCACCCAAAAAAACCAGTGTTTTCTCCACACTTTTCTGATTCTACAGATCATATGAGGATAAAAGAGAATATCATATTTGTGTGCTTAAAAAAAAAAATCTCTACACTCATATTTCTAAAACTATTTCTAACCGACAACTCACAACAACTTTGATACCATGTAATATTTGGCTAAAACTCCACCCAAGAATGCAAATGAATGAAGAAAAGAAAATCTAGAAATCAGAAATGAGAAAGAATGAATGTATTTTACTCAAGAGAATGCAAAGCATACAATGAAAATGAGATGCACATATGAGAGAAATGGGTGAGTATATATAAGATTTACCACCCAAGAGACTAAAAAAAAACTCATATGGATATAGTGAAAAAGTCCCTAAGTAAACTTAACCTAGTGTGAAGCGAGCCAAAGCATAAAACTAGATATGAAAGAACTAGATAGATAAAGAACTTATAATATCCCCAGTAGAGATATGCTAGGATATTATGGTTTATGGTGTGTGTTTTTGTCAAATATTTTGCACACAATGTCTACTTTTGATTAACAACTTTTCAATAAACAATTACATGTAGCTTGACCATAGACATTTTGTCAAATATATTGTATGCATCCAATATACTCCCGAGATATAAGAGACAATATGGGAATTTTATTATGAATGAGAAACTCCAACAACAACACAATGTCTAAGGGTTTTATGTAGTTGCAACTTAACAACCAAACACACAAGTAATAACTCAAAACCCTGGTAAACAATGCCAAATGTCTTTGCAGTAGCAAGTACAGAGCTAATCCAAGCCTAAAACAATGTTGGAAACCCTTAAAACTTTGAAATGAATCTTTTTTCCTTCCTACAAACCCTCTCTTCTTATCAAAATGACTTACATCCCCCTCTTAGACCACTCAACATAATAATAAGCCTCACAACCTTCTCCTCTATACTCTACATTGTTGATAGTGAGAGGGGGGTGAATCAGTATCAAGTACAATTTTAAAACTTTTCAAATTATATTTAAACCATTCAATCATATCCAATGAACAATGAACAATAGTATAAGAGTTACACCAATACACCATGCACAATATATGAGAAATAATCAATAATTATTGTTCAAGGGAAGTAATGACTTCCAAAGGTAGCTACAACTTCCAAATATTCATGAAGGGATAAACCTCCAAGAGAAAGATACAATCCTCCAATATCAAGAGAGGGTTGACCTCTCCATCCTTGCCCCTTCCTTCCACCCAAGAATATATGAGAGATAATAAAACTTTACATTAAATCATCACCATCAACCAACCATCACATAAAACCTGATAATGCTTCTTGAGACTTCTTCAACTTATGCAATTCTTCAATTCTTGGAATACTCTGATCCTGTAGATAATATTATTCAATGTATTCTCTGAAACTCCTCTAAGTTTCACTCCTTGAATCCTCCCCAAAAATAAGTTATAGAGAGAATGGTAGACCTTATTCAATTCTGGTTTATTCAAGAGAGCGAACTTGTACAGAATGCCCCGCGCTCAATATTTAACATCAAATTTTGAAACTCACATACAAGAAACTACAGTCCATACTATTTCCAATGAAATTGGTCTCACTTCATTTGGATTCTCTATGAAGAAGTTATTACTATTTTACCCAGAACACATGTTTATGACTAACTTCGGGACTAGTCAAAAACCCTATATTCCACAGAGTGTATCTCCAAAAGTATCGTGATTAAAGAGCTGAAATTTTTACCACAGTTACCTAGATATGTCTTCTCAATACCATATCAATTTCACCATCTGAATATTTCTAGAAAAAAAATATAGTGAAATTGGTAAGATGACCTGTAAATAACATACCTTAGAACACATCACCAAAAGACTTCACCCTCCCTTGAAATCCGGCCTTCTTTACTTCAGATTTCCTCTGAAATTTGACTTGTATGTGTAAAATGAATGTATAATGATATGTATTTATACCCTTTATGTCACTTCCTTTTAACATTATGGCCGACCTGACACTTTCTTATTTTGTAATTATTTTCTTTAATCGTCTTCAGGGCCGACCTGTACTTCCTTTTTCAATTCACTTTGTCATCTTCAAAAATCCATTTCTCCTCAACCATGAGGATCCACATGACATGCCACCTACCACCGGAAACAACATGGTGTATAATATCCATCCATGGGTGTTGTGTCTGCATGTGCACTGTCCTTCATGTCCAAATACCTTCATTAATCTTGCAGTCCAAAACCAATGACTAAGGTTGACATCAATGAAAACAACCAATCTTCCAACAGACACGGCCTGTTGGTAGATACACAACTCCTCCAAGACCCCTGTAACGTTGCAAACATGTGGATGATACTTCAATATACCTTCATGAGCCCTCCTGGTCTCATGAATCTACATAAATGGAGATATAGGGTCATCCAAGAGACCCTTAGCAGCCTCCCAAGACTGTAAAACCCTCACGGTTCCACCAAAATAGCCATAGCCTTGCAAACATAGAATATTGGCCTCCTTAAGGGTGCTCCAAAACCCTCGTAATCAGATCGATACTCCTCCAAACTGAAAATAATCAATATGATAAAGCTCTGATGGAAATCCTAGGTGGATCCCCCTCTTGGTCTAGCTAGGGTGGGTATTTCACCACTGAAACCAAACTTAAGTGTGGAAGGGTTTTGTCAAAACCCCAACAAAAACTCAATTATCAAGAGAATTCCAAATATGAGATCAAATCATAATTCCAAAGTGAAATGCTACCCCTCCTTTTATTCTTCCTCCGAGCCTTCTAGATCTTTCCCCTTTTGCTCAAATCAAACCTCACCCTTATTTCTCCTTTAATATTTACAAACATTAAAAATTGCTTTTTAATGTTTAAGTGATTAATAATTTACCTTTTTATTTAATGTCACTTTATGAACATACATATTCTAACCAAATGACACTAAATAAATTTCCGTGACTCCCTTTTTTATACTAACTATAGCCTATGAGAGTCGTGTAGGCTAGTAAGTTATCCTCCATTACAATCAAGAGGAATGGAACATTGCAATCCTCCCTTCCCAATTACCAGTTCTTACCACAAAGTGTCCTCCCACCAGGTATTGTCTGAATTTGTAGAATGCATGCATGATGGCCAACATCTCCTTATCATAGATGGAGTAGATCCTTTCTGGATCCCTTAGTTTCCTTCTCTCAAAGGCTATGGGATGTAGATTTTGCATTGACACTGCTCTTATCCCCTCTCTAGATGCATCACACTCCAACACAAATGGATGAGAGAAGTCAGGAAGTGCTAACACTAGGTAAGTTTTCATCACCTTATTCATCCTATCAAATGTTGTTTGTGCCTCATCTAGCCATATAAATGCTCCCTTTTGGTGAGATCCTTCAATGGTGCACCAAGTTGTGAAAATCCTTTCACGAAGTGCCTTCAATAGTTGCATATTATAAAGAACCCCTGCAAATATGTAAGTGACTTGGGTGTGGGCCAATCCAAAATCATCTATATATTTTCCTAATGAACATGTACCCGTTTAACTCCAATTACAAGCCCCGGGTAGAAAATATTTGTCAACCCAAAATCACATTTTTCCTCCTTGGAAAACAGTGACTGCTCCCCCATGATGTTGAGAATCTCATCAACATGCCTCAGATGATCCTACCAAGTCCTATTGTAAATCAATAGATCGTCGAAGAACACCAGTAAGAACTTCCTCAACTGCTTGTTGAAGATATGGTTCATACATGACTAAAAGGTATTTGGTGCATTAGTCAACCCAAAAGGAATGAATAGAAACTCATAATGCCCATAGTGATATATTAAAGTTGTTTTGTATATGTCCTCCTCTCTGACCTGGATCTGGTGGTACCCTGATCAAATATCAATCTTCGAGAAGTACACTTCCCCATGCAACTCATCTATCAACTCATTGATCCTTGGTATCAGGTACTGATTCTTGATGGTCTTCTTGTTCAGTGCCATGTATTTGATGCACATTTTCATCGTGCCATCCTTCTTCTTCACCAGTACCACTAAAGAAGCGAAGGGACTAGACCTAGGCCTAATGTGCCCCATCTACAACAACTCATGTATGACCTTCTCAATCTCATCCTTAAACTTCTTTGAATGCCTATATGGTGTGGTGATCACGAGATTTTCCCCCTCCTCTAACTCAATGACATACTCAAATCCCATGTCAGATGGCCTCCCTATGGGTAGAGGCCCAAACACTTTGTCGTGCTTCCCAAGTAGCTCATGTATGTCCACACAATAATGTTAGTGATCCAGTGATGGCTTCTATGTTGTGATCAAATACTTCGTTGCACATGCCACAACACCATGTCTGAAGATGGCCTCCATGTGTTTTATGGAAATGACACTGGGTGCTCCTGAAGACATACGTCTCAAAACAAATCATTGACCCCTTGTGTCTATGAACACCATCCTCATGATCTGATAATTCATTTTGAAATATCCAAGGGAATATAACCACTGCACTCCCAACACCACATTGGTGTCCACTAAGTCTACCACATAAAAGTCACTAGTCAACATATAGTTTCCCAATGTCACATCCAACCCTCTAATCCTCTAAGTACAAGTCATGTTTTACCTATCTACTACCACCACGTTGAATCCATCAAATTCATCTGTGGGAATGTGTTTCCTAGCAACCATTGTTGCATTGATGAAATTATGGGTAGGCCCTATTAACACTCTGTAAATTTGTTCGGCTGATAAAACAAACGACAAAGGTCACCTACAAACCAACTTTAGAGCTGATTACTAGCC
The DNA here is from genome assembly GCA_000966675.3 of Picea glauca. Classification (NCBI taxonomy): domain Eukaryota; kingdom Viridiplantae; phylum Streptophyta; class Pinopsida; order Pinales; family Pinaceae; genus Picea; species Picea glauca. The sequence continues at coordinate 230,631 of JZKD02S2318140.1, read as the reverse complement.
AACTCAACGCAGAGAGGGCTCTCTTGTGTCACTTTATGTTTCTGTGTCAATTAATGGCTAGGTTTTGTTGTTTTGGGGTTTTTTTTTATAAATTTGTTGGCAAGGAAGGGGAGGGACACTTAGGGCTATGGAGTCAAACTTCTGAAAATGAATGAAGACACTGACTTGTCTATAGCAATATCCAGAGGATAAAGGCTAAATGAGGCGATAAATCTGAGTTATAATTTGTAAATTTGTAGTGTAGGGGGGAAAAGAAAACATGTAACTGCATCAGAGCATTAAATAAATGAATTCTGAATTAGTTAGGAAGAGATTAACATAGTTTAAATTTCTTCAGCCGAGAGCATCACAAGATGAATTATGGGCCTTTGACTATCCAATTTAAACAGAATACAATGAAAATGAAATTAGAAATACATGAAATACATACAAAGAGAAAAGACAAAACTCAGATCACCACCATCAGAATCTTTGCATGGAAACTTCAAAGACTTTTGGATATGTATTCAATTCAGCTTCATAAAATTACAATTGAGTCCCGAACAACTAAAATTGTTCCCTTGCACTTCTGCCAACATTAATACATTTGGAACCTCTAATACATATAAAATTTTGAGTTCCTTCGGTGTGCAACCGATTACAATAATTGAAATGCAATGTTTCATCTTCTAAAACTGATTACAATAATTACAAATGGCAGTTTCGATATGGGAACCGATTACAATGATTAACAAGGAAAATGTTTTATGATCTAGCTGTCGATTCCTCTGACGCTTCAGCTCCTTCCTTTGCCACTTGTTCTATTCTAGTCTTCTGTTTGATATGTCATCTTCAGTGACACATGGACATTAATTGTTGGATCATGTTGTCATTGATGCCAAAGGTTGATTGATTGGTGACAATTGATTGAAGTTAAGTGATTGATTGATGCAAATCCAAAGGTGTGATTGATTGATGTCAAGTGATTGATGTCAAATGATTTATTGTTTTGATTGATTCCAAAGGATGATTGAAGGATTTCAAACGTCAAAGGTTTGATGTTAGTATATTGATGAATATGGATCAATGAGTTGTCATCGATACATGATGCATAGTTGATGTATATGATGCAATGGTGGATTGATGCAAAGATGAATCATTATAGTCTTATCATGGTTGATAAAGTGTACAAATGGATGAACTCCAAAGTGGTCCCCTTATGGTGAAATCCCTCACGAGAAGACGCTTTGTGGATTGATTTATCCTGAAGAATGGTTGGAGGACCCATGCTTGTATGTGGAATAATGAGATGAAGATCAATGAAGTTGTTGGTGAAACTATCCTGGATGGATAGTGCTTGTCATGCCATTTTCGGTGGTATGTGGAATGTCACATAACTCCTCACGGTTTGAGAGTTATGGCCTTATGAAGTTGAAGGACCCCCATATGAAGGCTTGAAGCCCACAAGGTCAAAGAAGTCAAAGTGACCTAAAAGAAGAAATCATTATTTAAATGATAAAATAAAGTGACTAAGTCAAGAAGATTATTTAAATGATTAAGTGAGGTGACAAAATCAAGAAGGAATATTTAAATGATAAAGTATTGGAGAATTTTCTATTTATGGAAAGTGATTAACCCTAAAATAAGGAAAATAGGTTAAGTGACCTAGAAATGGGTTAAGTGACCTATAGGATGAAAGTATAAATAAGATAGAAATGGTCTCTTGTAAAACATCCTTTTTGAGGATCAATGGAGAGCTTCTTGGGAGAATACCTTTTGAGTATTGATGGAGAGCTTCTTGTGAGAGCATCTTTAGTGTGGATCTCTTGAGCATGATTGAAGATCTATTCTGAGAGAGAGGAGATTGGGAGGATCTCATGGACGCATTGAAGTTTCGACAAGTCTGAGATCATGACGGCGAAATTCTCAGAATTACAGAAAAACCTTATTTTCTGGTGCATACGCGGGCTATCTGTGTATAAGGTGCATATACGCGAGCTGTCTGTGTACAGGGTGCGTATAGTACACGGAATGTCTGTGTATAGGGAGTGTACATGTGGATAAAATCATGCATATTTGTGATTGAGCTGATGACAAGTTGTTGAAGACTGAAGCAGGTTCCAGATCTGCATTCTATGGACTCAAATATATCACTGAGACTTTGGTATGGCTACATTATTGTCTTGATGGATACTATTGTTGGTTGTGTTGTGAATGCTTAGAGCATTCTTGGCATGGTTGCTATGATGTGGTTTAGTTTGGTTGATGGAGTGAGCAGTACTCTTGTGATTCAATGGTGATATGATGGCTATAATACCTTATTGCTTATGCATGATTGAGTAGCATTCATAATGTATGATTGATGGAAAAGCATGAATAGGCTATTGGAGAGTATGAATGTGTTATGACTAGATATGGATCAGTTTGGATAGTGAGAGACAAAAGAAAATATGATTGCAGGTTGTAGAGGATTTGAGCATGTGATGAAAAGGACAAACCCTAATAACTCAGAAGGTATACGAAGGTTGTATTACTTCTTGGGCACGTATACACGCGGGTTGTACTACTGGTAGGGCGCATACATACGCGTGTTGCACTATCGACAGGTCGCGTACCTGTTGCAGATTGATATCTGTTGAGGATTGTTGCCTCATCTCAGTTGGTGCTGAAGATGTAAGTTGAGTCTTGCAGTATAGAGTTGGTGCTCTTATAGAGTTGTACTCTATTCATTTGTTGTTGAAAAACCCCAAGGATTGTAGTTCATAAGAAAAAGAAAATTGTACATACATCTTGTGTTCTTTGTGTTCCTTGTGGTGATGACTTGTTGATGGTATGTTGTTGATTTATGTTGCTGATATATGTTCACATCCAACTGGTTAGAAATGACAACAATGGGTAATGAGTAAATTTTGAATGCTAACTAATTAGTTTTGTGCAAGTGGGAAGTTTTGGGAAAAAGAGCCCCACACTCATTCACCCCCCCTGTAAGTGTGGTAGGTGTGTCCAACAAATAGACCCTAGAAAACTCCACTTTCTTTTGCCTAGTCGTACTATCTCCTTCCATTGCAAGTCAGAAGGGATATCATAATCCATCATTTCTTTGATTAGCATCTCCAGGTCAATGCAGGAGGCATATGTCATGACTGGTAGTCCAATCTTCACTATTTTGAACTGATTCAAAATCTCGAAATCTGTGATCAAATGTTCAACCATGGTTGCTCCTTTCAAGTTTTCCTCCAAGTTTTCAAAATTGGAGTGATCCATTCTACATTGAGCGAGGTGAGAGTTGTATTCTTCCTGATCATATAGTTTTCCTTTGCCATCCCAAAATGGTGGGAGACCTTTAATGAACAATTCTTCAAACAGATCCTTGAATTCTTGCACACTTTGCTCCATCTATGTGGCCTTAGTTTGAAAGATTTTCAGGTTTGACAATTGTCTATAAAAATATATCTTTGACTTCTGATGGACACTCCTTGTAGAACCTAATTAGCTTTTCTTCCTCGAAAGGTTCAGACTTTGCGGAGAAAGACTCGGGTATGTTGAGGGCACCTCTAATTGATAGACTCTCTACCCTACACAGGACCTCGGACGCTTGTTTATTGACGATGACTTTCTCTTCCTATGAATACTTCTCTGCGCACCAACCTATGAATTCGGGAAAATGGAAAGAGACATCGAAAGCCTAAGGGACTATAGTGGCTTGGACTGATTCAAGGAATGGTATCTGCTTTCCTACATTATCAGACATATTACTCCTAGATATAGAGATGGGCGAAATGGTGATTTCAGTGTCGAACACATTCGAATCTCGGTCAATTAGGACTTCTTCATTTGACAAAAGGTCTTGCTCTGTCACTGACTTATGATAGGGTCCATGGCTGCGATGAAAAATACCTGTAAATGAGCATAAATGGCGTGAATTTGGAAAATCGTTGAGCTATAGTTGAATGAGGGTGGTCGTGCCAACTTTCAAACGTTCTAGTATTTTGAAAAACAATAAAATAAACAACAAGTGGTCTTTATATACTTTTCCAATTTAAGGGACACGAGGAAGTGGTTTGGGGAAACCCTCTTCTCGACCCGAAATGCACCCAATGGTGCCACGTGGTCCCACCCAAAACCGTGGTTTAGTTTTCGGCCCACTTTTGGTAATTATCCTCTGCACAACTCCTGCCCCCGAAATGATCCCCGACCGTTGATCTGGAGCGCCTGCGATCTGCAACGTTTCAGGTCCCATCAACTCTGCACTCCTGCCATATTTAGCCTCCTCCTGCTAGATTTAGTCCCTCCCTTTATTTATCAAACTTCCAACCAATTTATCACTTCACTAAGTCTTGAAATCTCAATTTCACACAAAAAATTTAATGGTGATAACATGGACTCCAACTGGGGATGCTATCCTCCCAGAGAGGTAGCAAAGAACGAAAGACCAAGTGCCTACCCATTGGGCTTTATTTTAATTGTGCAACTGAATTTATCAACGTCTTATTTACAAAACTCAAATTATACTCAACACAACTTAGGGCCTTTGCTTCGGGCTTCAATTTATGTTGATTTGATTCCAACTGCTTCAACTAAAAAACAAAAATGGTTATATACAATAAATGGAAAGGGTGATAGTTCCTTTAAACGATATAATGTTTGAGAAACCTACCATTCACAGGTCCTCCTCCAAGATATATCCATTACGTTCATGTAGCAAATAGGCATTATTTCCATGGTACGCCACAATTTTGAAAGGTCCCAGCCATAGATGGTCAAATTTCCCATGCTTTCCTCTATCTTCATTCCTGGCATCCCATATCAATACCAAATCCCCCACTTTGAAATCATTCTCCTTGGTATGCCTATCAAAATCCTTTTTAATCATGTCTTGGTGCAGCTGAGAGTTGTTGAAGGCTTTTTCTCTTGTTTGTTGTACATTGATCAATTCATCTGTTCTCCTTCGAGTGACATTTGTTTAAGCATCTTGCTATTGTAGAAACCTCATCACTGGAAATTCTAATGCAGTAGGAAAAATTGCCTCTATGCCATACACAATCTGGAAGGGTGAAGTGGCAATAGATATTTTTGTAGCAATCCTGTCATCCCATAGTGCATGGATGAGATTTTTATGCCAATCCTTTTTGTTATCTTGTAACAGCTTCTTGATAATTCAGATTAAGCTCTTATTGGATGACTCAACCAATGCATTACCTTGAGGGTAATAAAATGTGGAATGGACAAGAGTTATATTGTAACCACTACAAAATTTTTCCATCTTCTTGGACTTAAATGTTGTTGCATTGTCTGTAATGATTTTGATTGGACACCCAAACTTGGACAAAATATTGTTCTCCAAAACCTGAATGATAACAACATCTATGGTTTGCCTAGTGGGAACTACCTCAATCCACTTGCTGAAGTAATCTATGGTTGTCATTATCCACTTTTGTTGAGTTGAGGACCGTGGATGAATTTCTCCTATGAAATCAAGGCCCCATTGTCTAAAAGGTGCTTCAACGGAGATGGGTTTCAAGGGAAAAGGCTGCAATTTTCTCTTCCCATCAAAAATCTGGCATTCATGACAGCTTGAAACTTCTTTGTAGACATCAGAAAAAATGTTAGGCCAGTAGAACCCAACCCTCAATATCTTGTGCACAATAGTTTTCCAATAGTGGGGCCCTCGACAGTCACCTTTATGAAACTCTCTGATGGTCTTTTATGCTTCTTCCTCCAGCAAACAACTCAGCAAGATTCCTCCTGGATCCTTCCAATACAGAGATTGATTTACAATACAAAACTTTGTTGCTTTTATCTTTAAGAAATTTGCCTTGGTTTTACTCAATTTAGGAGAAACCTGCAAGTTTTTCAATACATATACAATATCAACATACCATGGGGAGTCAAGGAATTTTTGAGATACCTGAGGGAGCTTTTCTTCTTCTGAGTCTGTTGACAAATCAACAATGAAGTTAATTCCCAAGAGCCACAATTTGTCTGTGCCATTAGCTTGTAAAGTCCTTTCCCTTTGATCAACTTTGTACTTTTGATCTCAAGGTCATATTCCAACAACACCACTATCCACTTGCCCCTTTTTCCCTCAGGATCAGGCTGAGTTAAAATTTCTTTCACACAATTGTTGGGCACATAGATAGTGGTATGAGAATGCAAGATATAAACTCTAAACTCCTTTAGGGCCTTGACCACTGCATATGCATGCTTTTCCATGATATCATACTTCAATGGGGAATCCCTCACTGTCCTGTTATAGTATGATATAGTATTCTCAAAATTATGTTCATCCTTCTGTAATAAAACACCAGCAATGATGTGCTCTGAGGAAAAAGAGAACAACATAAAGTATTTTTCAAAATTAGGATTGGCCAACACTGGGGCCTTGGTCAATGCCATTTTAATGTCTTCAAAGGATTTTCTGGCTTCGGGAGTCCACTTTATCTCACTTCCTTTCTTGAGCATGTTAGTGATATGCTTTATAATTTCAGCCAGGTTAGGGATGAATCTTCTTAGAAAGTTTACTTTCCCCAGAAAAGATTGCACTTCTTTTTTGCTTCTGGGTGTACCAATTTTCAAGATCCCCTCAACTCTGCTTGGATATATCTGTATTCCCTCCTTTGAAATAATGTGACCAAGTAACTTCCCTTCTTCCATGCCAAAATTTGACTTCTTTAAGCTCAATGAAATGCCAAACTTTCTACACTTTTGAAAAGCCCTCCTTATATGTTTAAGATGTTCTTCATCAGAAGCTGAATACACAGAGATATCATCTAAGTAAATAACAATAAATTTATCTTTCTCATCAACAAAAGCTATATCCATAGCCCTTTGAAATGTGTCTCCTGCATTCATGAGCCCAAAAGGAATCTTGGCATACATGAAAGTGCCCCATGGTGTTGTAAATGTTGTCTTTTCCTGATCATCAAGGTGTACCATGATTTTATTGTACCCAAAGAAACCATCCACCATTGACATTTTTTGAGAACCCACCACTTTTTATAGAATGTGATCCATATTAGGCAGTGGGTAGATGTCCTTGAGAGACACCTTGTTCAGATTTCTGAAGTCTACACATAATTTGATCTCTCCACTCTTCTTTTTGACAAGAACCAGATTTTCCACCCATTTAGAAAACCTCAGAGACACTATGGTCTTGGCTTCAAACAACTTATTTATCTCTTTCTCAATCAAGGGTGGCAGCAAATGATTGATTCTTCTTAATATTTGTTTGAAAGGTTTATGATCTTCTTTGATTGGAATCACATGTTGAATCACCTTGGTATCATAAACTTTCAGATATTCATAACTCCAGGCAAAAAAATCACGAAATTCTTTCATTAAATTGATGTACCTTTGCTTGACCTCTGGGTTAAGTGTTGGATAGCTTAATGATCTTGGGATCTTCCTGAGTCCCAATGTTGCAATACTCAACATATCCATCATTTATAGTAATTTTAGGACTCATGGCCACATCATTATTGTCAAAGAGTTTCTCCAATGGGACCAGGCCTTTAGGAATGATGTTACTTTTTAGTTGCACTATATCTCTACCAACAATTTGATTTTTGAAATAACCATCATTTGTGAACACTGTTGCATCTTCTTCTTCAACATAATATTCTTCATCAATATTCACATTTTCAAATTCATCCTCCATCTTGAGGAAACTTTCTATTTGTTTATCATCTTCGAAAACTTGCCGGTACTTAATATTATCTAGTACTGTTGGCCTGTGCTTGACCTCAATGTAATATTTTTGTTCAGGAAAATTGGAATTTTAAAGACTGAGGCTTAAATAGACACAACATCAACAATCTGATTCTGCCCTCTTGGAATCACTAAAAGATTATATTCTCGAAATTGCTCAAGAAGATAAAGCACTGTATTTCTATAGGCCCTCATTCTGGGATGCTTTGCTTGGTATATACCCTCTATCTGATTGATAATCAAATTAGAATCCCCTTGTACAACTATTCTCTTAGCACCCATTTCCTTCAAAGTCTTCAATCTTAACACTAATGCCTCATATTCAACAATGTTGTTTGTGCAATCAAAATCAAGTTTATAAGAACACAATTTTGTTTTTCCTTTGGGGAAGTTGATCCACACACCAACCCCTACTCCTTCTCTACTGACAACTCCATCGAAGATCATATTCCACATCTGATTTTCTGCATCATTTTGTTGTTCTGAACTTTCCTCATTTTGTTGATCAGATTGGTCTTTGGTAGCCATATAAATCTCTAGTTCTTCCTCTTCAGAACTCAAATCATTGAAGAAAATAGAGGATCCAATCTCAGTTTCTACAGAATAAACGAGGTGGTTATTTGGCTGGGCCTTTTTACTGACCATGTATTTGAGCAAAACCTTCTTGTACAATCTCCTATCTTGACCAAACACAGGGATAGTGGCGTATGACATATCCACTTGTAGAGTCCCTTTGAACTTTGCAGCCCATGACCTAGATAGCAACATGCCAAACTTGGGAGGGATATCAGCAACCACTACATCCATGACCATATTCTTTGCTGGAATTTGAGACAAAGATACCACCAGATCTTTGATTAGGCCCATGCACTTCACCTTCCTTGAATCAAAGGAGAAGAGATCTTTGTAAGGCCTTGTGATGTCTAGGCCCAATTGGTCCATGACCACCTTGGGCATCGAGTTATGGGATGCTCCTGAATCCAACATAGCATTGTGTAGAGTCATATCATGGATATTCAGACTAATATAGAAAGGGGGGACCTCATCAACATCACTACTTTCTTCTACACGTGGGCCGAACAAGATGGCAGGATGATCATATTGTATCTTCAGAGTATCCAAAGTTTCTTCCATATCAAGCGTATTGATAATCTAATTTATGTATTCACTGTTATTTATCAACTCATTGAATGGTACATAGATTTTAATCTTGGCCATTTCACTTTCAAAATTAAAGGAAGATGAGGTTTTCTCTACCTCTTTGATGACTGTCTCTTTTCTTGTTTCAGGTACTTTCTTCTAGGGTTCTTCCTTTTGCTTTCCTTTCTCCACAACATCTTTTGCAACATAGTCCTTTTTAGGTTGAATTGAAGAAGGTATGTTATTCTGAGCTTCTTTGGCCAGATTTCCCTTTGGGGGATTTGCAGGCACCTTTTTTGTTTCAAAGATTATACTGTTTATGGAATTGCATGATGGCATTCTGCAGCCCTGTTTGGTAATATTCTTTTTCTACTGACAACCTTTCCTCATCCTCCTGCATGAAGATTTCATTTCCATCCATGAATTGTTCATGTTCTTCTTTAGTCAAAAAAACCTTTGTTTCATTAGCATCACAACAATGCAAGTTGTCTTCAAAAGTTCCATCAAAATTTTCATTTACATAATTATTTTGAAAGGGAGGTATTATTTTTTGAATACCCTGGTTCCTTTGATCTCTTTGTCTGATTTTTGGAACTATTGGTCTCCTCTGATTCCTGGGTGGAACATCAGTCCGTTCTCTGGTGTTAGGCTTATTTTCTAAAGGCGTCCTCTCCATCAGTTTCTCCATGGTCTTCATCATCATTTCAAACCTCTCTTATGATGACTATGAGGTTGAAGGTTGTGCATTATCTTAAACCCTGTTCATGTCCCTGTCAGAGTTAGATTTGATCTTTCCTGAAGCCATTAGATTTAATTCAACTTCTATTCCATCAGTCATCATATCATCTAATGAATTAGATCTTATTTCCCTCAACAAAAAATCAAAATCACTTTCAAAGGAATCAACATATCTAAGTTGAGCAACTCTAGGAGGGGGTTTTACTTCAGTAGGAATTGAATTATAAACCTTTATAAATATGGCTGAAAACTCATGCACTGTCTCATCAGGTGACCTTATCATGTTGTTATACCGGGTTAACAACTAAAGGGGGTTTTTCTTGGTACCCCACTTTGCAAGAAAACTGGTTTCAAAGGCTTCAAAATTTAGGATACTTGCTGCTGGGAGAGCCCTGAACCACTTTCTGAATTCTCCTGCAAGACTTTGTGCAAACAACCTCATTTTTGCATCCTCAAAATCTGCTTCTTCCAAGTCTATAAAATCATTGAACCAATCTAGATGTTTTTGGGATGACACATTGCCTTCAGCATCATACAACTTAATCCTCAGATTATACTCCAAGGGAAAATCATGTAACTGAGCAGGTAGAACAAGAGAGGAAAACCTAGCTTCCATGGTTGCTATAAGGGCTTGAAGTGGATGTTGGTTCCGAGTATGAATCACGAGAGGTTTGGTAGAGGCAGCTAAAATTAAAACTTGGAACCTCTTCTTATCAAAGATGATATCGTTCAAAAAAGACTCAAATTTAGTTCTGAACAGAGTTTCAAATTTCACATCAAAGTCAAGGTCTTCAATGCTTGTTACTCCATCTTTGGGAAAGGATAGATATATGTCTAAACACAAAACTAGGCTTATTGGATTTTCTTTTATTTTTTGTACAATCTTCTCTGGATCAGACACACAGATCACTGCTTTTGGGTCTGGGTTGCTCTTGGTATGAATTCTCTTGGGAACCAGGATTTCTAGATCAAACTACTTTATTCTACTGGTATCTTTGTAATGGAGTCACCAGGGTAAATTTAGTCTCATCCAATAAGGTGTTTGATTCACTGTAACCCTCAGGAATCAAATCTGAAGCTTTAAGTCATTATTTTCCCAAGGAATATTTCACTTTCTATCCCTGGTAGTGACGCCAGAATGTTAGCACTCTGTAAATTTGTTCGACTGATAATACAAATGACAAAGGTAACCTACAAAACAACTTTAGAGATGGGTACTAGCATGCTCAGCTCAAAGAGGGCTCTCTCATGTCACTTGATATTTCTTTGGAAATCAATGGCTAGGTTTTGTTGTGTTGGGGTTTTTTTTATAAATTTGTTGGCAAGGAAGGGGAGGGATACTTAGGGCTATGGAGTCAAACTTATGAAAATGAATGACACTGACTTGTTTGTAGAAATCTCTAGAGGATAAAGGCTAAATGAGGTGATAAATTTGAGTTATAATTTGTAAATTTGCAAAGTGTAGGGGGGGGAAAGAAAACATGTAACTGCATCAAAGCATTAAATAAATGAATTCTAAATTAGTTAGGAAGAACTTAACATAGTTTAAATTGCTTCAGTCGAGAGCATCACAAGATGAATTATCGGCCTTTGACTATCCAATTTAAACATAAGACAGTGAAAATGAAATTAGAAATACAGGAAATACATACAAAGAGAGGATACAAAACTCAGATCACCACCATTAGAATATTTTCATGGAAACTTCAAAGACTTGTGCATATGTATTCTATTTAGCTTCAAAAAATTACAATTGAGTCCTGAACAACTAAGATTGTGCCCTTGCACTTCTGCCAACATTAATACATTTGGAACCTCTAATACTTATACAATTTCGAGTTCCTTTGGTGTGCAACCAATTACAATAACTGAAATGAAACGTTTCAGCTCCTAAAATTGATTACAATAATTACAAATGACGGTTTTGGTATGGGAACCGATTACAATGATTAACAAGGAAAACATTTTATGATCCAGCTGTCGATTCCTCTGATGCTTCAGCTCCTTCCTTTACCACTTGTTTTGTTCTGGTCTTCTATTTGATATGTCATCTTCAGTGACACCTGTACATCATTTACTAGACCCTGAAAAACTGCACTTTGTTTTCCCAGTCGTACTATCTCCTTCCATTACAAGTTAGAAGGGATATCATAATCCATAATTTCTTTGATTAGGATCTCCAGGTCAATGCATGAGGCATATGTCATGACTGCTAGTCCAATATTCATTGTTTTGAACTGATTCCAAATCTCAAAATCTGTCATCAGATGTTCAACCAGGGTTGATCCTTTCAAGTTTTCCTCCAGAATTTCAAACCTGGAGTGATCCATTCTGCATTGGGTGAGGCGAGAGTTGTATTCTTCCTGAACATATAGTTTTCCTTTGCCATCCCAAAATGGTGGGAGGCCTTTAATGAACAATTCTTCAAACAGATCCTTGAATTCTTGCACACTTTACTCCATCTATGTGGCCTTAGTTTGGATTTATTTTAGTAGGTTATGTTTGGCAATAACCCTCTTGGCCAGATGATCAATATAGTTATATCTTTGACCCCAATGGTCTAAATTTCTGCAGTAAGGATGGAGTTGAGAATATTTATGGCATTTTGGGCCCACTCTGATGGTGTCTTTGCTAAGGTCTCATTCACAACGGTGCACCTGCTTCTGGATGTGATGGCCATGTTGTCTTTATCATTGATGAAGTTTAAATACAATCTAAACTTGGGAGCCTCAAACCCTATAGAATCCTAGATGATGTGTTTGGATCCTTGCAACATTCCTTTGCCTCTTAATCTTATTTTCAGCTTGTCTATCATCTCTTACAAGGCTTGATTCTCCTTTTGAAATTGAGACATTCTTTCATCCTTTGTTTTCATTTCCTGCTTCAATTTCTCTATGTATCCCTTTAATCCCTTGATTTCCCCTACCTTCAAGCTAATTTGTGACATAGCCTGGACAAGTCCTTTAGTGCTTGGCTCAGCTTCTGCAGCAAGAGGTACGACTACAACTTTGTTCAACGATTCTTTTTTTCCTTGTGACCAATTCACCTTTACTTGTTCTAGCTGCAATACCTTAGCTTTGTAATCCAATGCCTCTTGTCGAAATGATTATTTTTCCTATTCTAGAGAAACCAGTTTTGTTGTTTGTGGATGCCTTGTGGAAAACATTTTCAGTTTCTTCTTCAAGCTTTGAATTAGCTTGTCTTTTTCATCCAATGAGGATTGCACCCCTTGAGGGCCTTTAGATTCTAGCCTCTTGACCTAAGTCTTCCAAGATCTGTTGGATGCCTTTTCTTGCCTCAACTACCCATCTAATTTTATTGCATAAGATAACAGCTTTGAATTCTTCAAGCTTAGACCCAAGTAATCAGAATACAACATATCATTGGTATTCCTATGGAATTTGACTTTATCTGGAGCACTGATGTTGTCATACTTTATCTTGATCGCAGATACTTCGTTTTCATCTGTAACTAGTATATTAATGGTCCTCTTCTCTATATCTCTTACTGTGAACAGAGAAGACTTGTGTTGAGAACTATTTTTCACTTCAGGGACTAACTCCCTCATTTCACCCATAGCCATGTTCCCTTTCTCAGCATATTGTTTTGACAAATCTTCTTTAGATTTATAAGTTGCCCCAGATGTCTTATCAAAGATGTGCTTTTTGTTGCTAAAATTTCTTGAGTTTCCTTCACTTTGGAGCTTGCTTCCCTTCTCAACTTCTATAGTGTTGGTACCACTCTCCACCATATCCATATTCACTTGTTCTTTAGGTTCCTCCTCCTCTAGATCCACTATCTATGGGGACAGTGTAATCTTCATCTTCTTAAGAGCAATTTGTTGATCACTGGTGCCCGTGGCCTATGAATTGCTTCGCTTGTTGTAAACACTTACTTTAGGGAATTTGAATATCATCTTCTGAGGATTTTGTTGTGTTTGAATTTGTTGCAGGGTTGCCTCCACTTGCTGTGTTTGAGATGGCTGCAAGATTTCTTCCATATCAACACAAAATTCTAAATTTGTCAACTTATCAAAACCCTCAACATGTTCATGCTCATAAGGGGCATGTTTGTTAATCGGTCTTCTCTTGGATCTGATCTGATGTGGATCATAACTTCTTCCCTATAGCCATGCAAAACCAAACTCCTTGAGCTTTGCCTGGATCTGAGATAAGCATGATCTAGTCTTGACAATGAAGGGTCCAATGATAAAAGGGAATTTGAGGTTGGAGGCTTTGTGCAATTTCAGGAAATGCTCTGTCTCTGATATGATTATTTGCCTGATGAATTCAAGGGAAAATACTACGGGTGTTAGAAAAATAGGCAATAGGTAAGGGGATTCATGACAACCATAAACCCAGATTATTGTTGAATGCATGAATAACACCCAATCGCCCACTCTATTTTCTGTATTTGGTTATAGATAGCTCCTCATGTCATCCAGAACTCTAGGTAGGTTGGTGTTGTAAATCAAACTGTAAACCCTGGACACAACTTTGTTGATGAAGATGAGCAATGTAATCCTCTTACATTCAGTTGTGTTGGAGTTACTTCACAAACACCTAGGATTTCTTTTTCCCAAGGTTTTTCCTTGTTTATTAGTCATAATTAGTCATTATCCAATCTCCTATATTTTAGGAGAGAATATTCCACCTGGAGAATATTCTTTTTTAGTTGACACTTCAGTTTGACTAGTTGAGTTGAGTTTAGATGCTACATTGGTTTTGTCACCACGCAAAATTGGGATCATCACCATGCTAATTCGACCTTGCTTTGGGATCATCACCAAACTGGCGCATTACCTTTGATTCCCTGAGTTAACTCCTCACTACTCTCTGTTCAGTCAGTTAACTGAAGACTAGTTGACTAGTTAACTCAACTAGGTGGCAGTTCACTCCCGTAACTTCCTAAGAGACTAGACTAGGTGGAAGTTCACTCCCGTAACTGTTGGTCTGTGTCCAGATCACTCTAGAACACCACTATGGATTATTAGTTACTCATGTATCCTATATCTATTGTAAATTATTCACTCTTTGAGTGTGGAATACGATTAATGATAATTCTTCCATTCTTTCTCTTCTTCTTCTTCTTTCTCCAATTATCTCTACAAATGTGTGTATTATTGTCTAGCTAGATATATTCTGTGCAGGTTCAACACATTTACATGGTATCAGAGCTGACAGACCGTTAAGAAAAAGCTACACCAAATTATTTTTGCAGGTACTGAAGATTGAAGAACTCATAAAAGATGGATTATTCGCCAAAAATACTTCTCATGCCTCATAACTATTTGGAATGGAAGCCAAAAATTCTTCTTCTTCTCAGATGCAGAGGCTTGTACCACATAACTATGGAAATGGAAGCTTGTACCAAAGAAGCTTGCAGGCTTAATATATTAAAGAAAGTGTCTTTATCATAATAACAATGGATTACAGAACTATAAATCGAACCCATTGTTCATCAAATGTTTTGGGCTTTATAGCCCTTCACAAACAGTTTCAAGATCCTGGATTACTGGATCGAATTTTTCCTAAAATAGAAAATCAATAACTGGCCCAAGAAAGTAGGCAAAGATCCTATAAACTAGGTCAATTCAAATTCTCAAATGATCTTTATGTTCCTCAGATTCTTTGGCAGGTGTAGTGAGCCTTTCGAGGCTGTTGGATCTCATGTGATATGGGAGGAGTCGAACATGACACCTGTTGACAATCAAACAACTTCATATCCTTGAAAATAACTACCTATTTTTTACCTTTCCATCTTATAGAAAACCTCCAAAACCAAAACAAACTCTTGATAAGGATGTCATTAATTATCTTCCATCGATTGGAACCATTTCTGAGGCTTTTGGACAAGGAAAACTTGGACCTGTGCAAAAACATTAACTTTATGTTTTATCAGTGCTTTTGGTAGCTAGAGTAGATAGAATTTGGACCAATTAGCTACCGAAAGATCTGCTTTCGGTGGCTAATGAACAATCGATATGTTTTCCTAAGCCACCGAAACCTGAGATTATCAAAATTTCAAAAATACCCTTTGTCTTAGCTCAAAAACGCCTTAGGACTGATCTTTTTAGGCTTCTGCATCTTGCTTAAATATTGTAGGGTTACTGGCTGCCTCTGGTTCATTGCACTGAACTACCACCTATGCTAGGGTCTCAAGAGAAGCATGTGTTTGAGCCTGGTGTTTTGAAGACATAGCTTCTTTCCTCAAAGCCCTAACCTTTTTCTTCAGTCCCTTAGCTACTCTCCATAAGCTGTTGTAGTCTTTTACAATCTTGTCCTTCTTTTTCTTCTCCTTTATGCTTTCATGGGCTCATCTTTCCAAGGATGAGTTTCTTTCTGCAAAGTTCTTTGACAGGGTTTCATACCTGGTTTTGATTACCCTTTCTAGCACTTCTTGCTCAGCTAACTTCTTCCTAAGCTTCTTGATTTCCTTTGATTTACTCTGCTTCACTCGTTTGCTAGATGAGGCATCTGCACTTTGTGTTTCTTTTTCTTCTTGAGGTGTAGGTGATGGAAGGTCTTCATAACTTGTTGTGTATATATCCACAAAAACAGAATTTTCACGCCCTGTGGTAACTGAATCCTCCTGCCCTGTTTCAATCTGGTGCTCTTCATCCTCCGAGTCTGTGTAAGGAAGATTAAGAATTTTTTTGTTCACTGGGGATTCTTTGGCCTTTTCTTTTTCACTGTTTAAATTTAATTTCTTCTTAGTTTTGTCAAGCTTAGAGGAATGAGAGGGTTGATTAACTAGAGCTAGAGAGATAGATCTCCTCCTCCTCTTTCCACTTCTGGGAGTAGAAGACTTCTTGGAGTGAGGACTCTTTTTACCTTCTGGCTGAACCTCAGTTTGGAAATCATTCCAGAACAAGAAGTAATTCCACTCTTTGACTCTCCTTTGCAACAACTCACAAACCAAAAGTTTAATCAGACTATGGTGGGATAATCTACCTGCAACTTTAATGGGCTTGGCCTTGACTTGATGATCCATTTTGGATAAACTTCTATGGAGAAAATAGGGCAGATTGAGTGCGTTTCTACCAGTCAAATGATTTATGAGTTTAAAATGGTAAATCATCACTCTGTTATATCACCCTTCACAAGTTATATAAGCCATTATGGATTTTAGTAACTGCTGCCATTTCTCTTCAAGGAAAGACATAGGAATGTCTTTCTTCCATATCAAACCCATGTGTTCTTGTTTCAAATAAGACCTGAATTCAACGTTCTTAGTGACAATAGTTTTAAACCATTTTTCTCGAGTCCTGGGAAGCTCTGTCACTTTAGCTATGAGAGCTTCATCTATCTCGAATTCATCCCAACCTATGATTTCTTTCTTTCCATCGAAATTGAGGGCAAAGGCCTCTGCTACCTGCTGATGAGAACTCTGTAATTTTTTGCAAAAATTATAACACCCTGCATCCCTGAATAGTTGACATACCTCCGAGTGCGATTCCAAGTAATTGATGTCGTCGAGCTCTTTCCTTAGGGTTGACGCTCCTTTCTTCATTTGTCACAATGCTTCCACACACCTATGATCAAAGGAACAGATTTCGGGGGAGAGTTACACAATGTAGAGTTAGGGAGAGTCGGCTCGGTTGTGACAGAAATGAAAAAACTGAGGCGAGCTTTAGAACGTGGCACTGATTACAAGGAATGCACCATAACGGTTGGTGATTTGCAACAGTCATAATCAATAACTGTAATGATGGAGGGTACGTAAGCATATGGCTTGATGATACAACGATCTGAAAAGATTTGCTTATATCATACAAAGATCAGCTTCCGGTTGTGAATGGTTTGTTCTCCTGTCTTTTCGGCGGCTTATTGCAATTATAAAACTTCAAACCCAATGGTTGAAACGCGTGAAAGGACATGCTGACTCTTTCCCTGCTTCTGCGATTTCGGTGGCTAAAATATCCCTGAATTCCTTTGTTTAAGCTACCGAAAGCTAAGGCTTTTGGTGGCTAATGAACAATCGAAATGTTCGCCTAAGCCACCCAAACCTAAGATTTGAATTAGATCAAATAAAAACTAAGAAAAAGTTTATTTAAACTTTATTACATCCATAAAGCTTTGAGAAATGAGCTTTAAAAGAAAAAAATTTAAAAGTACCTTTTTTAAAAAACATCGTATCACCTAAAATGAAAAATCTCAATTGATTTATTTGAGGAGATAACACTGGCTCCTATTGGGGGTGAAATCCTCCTTGTGAGGTTTCAAGAACAACAGAACCAATGCCTTTCCCGAAAAATGAAAATTCAAACCTATCTACTAGTGTTTCCATCGGGCATGGAGTTATTTTGCAAAAACAAAAACTGAAAATAAAAATTACAATGACAAGGCTTTGAAGCCTTAGGTAAAATAGAGTTTCAGAAAACACCCATTGACTGGACCACCAAACATTTCTTCACCTTCCAGACTTTGCAGAATGAAGGTGTTGTTATGTTGTACTTGATTTATCATGAAAGGACCGGTCCACAAAGAATCAAACTTGTCGTTCTTGCCTTGATCTTGTCTGAGGGCATCCTATTTCAGAACCCAGTCACCAACCTGAAAGTCGTCCACCTTTGCCTTTCTGTCAAAAGTATCCTTGATCCTCTTTTGATGAGCTTCTGATTTATCAACCAACTGTTCTCTGACCTACTGCAATTCTAACAAGTCAAGCATTCTTCTCACCATATCATTTGATTCAATTTGTTCCTCCTAAAAAAACTTAGCCACTGGTAAAACTAGCTGAATGGGGAAAATGGCATCAGTGCCATAAACCAGTTTGAAGGGAGAAGTTCCTATGGATTTCTGGTTAGTTACTCTGTCTGCCCAAAGAGGAAACTTTATTTTAGAATCCCAGCTCTTTTGATTCTCCTCCAACAACTTTTTGATGATTTTGACTAGACTCTTATTGGACGACTCAGCAAGGCCATTGTCTTGAGGGTAGTAGGAAGTAGAGTGTACCAATTGAATGCCCATTGACTTACACATGTCAACCAATGCATCAACTTTGAAGGCTACTGCATTATCTGTCACTATCCTTTTTGGGCAATCGAATCTGATCAGGATGTTTTCATAGAGAAACTTCATGACTACTTGATGAGTGACATTTCTAGTGGGGATTGCCTCTATCCACTTTGTAAAATAGTTAGTGGCTACCAAGATCCATTTATGTTGACCACTAGATGAAGGATTAATCTCGCCTATGAAATCTAAACCCCACTACTGAAAAGGACCATTCACTACAATAGGTCTCAAGGGCAGAGATTTTAGTTGTTGTTTTCCTGTGAATCTTTGACACTTATCACAAGATTTTACAAAGGCGCACACATCTGAAAAAAGAAAAGGCCAATAATACCCAGCCCTTAAGATTTTATGAGTTGTGGTCTTTCAGTAATGATGGCCTCCACAAATACTTGAATGAAACTGATGCATGACTTCAGTTGACTCTTCTTTGTCTAAACATCTTAGTAGTAAACCAGTAGGATCTTTCCAATACAAAAGATTATCATTAATGAAAAATTTAATTTCTCTAAGCTTAAGGGCTCAGGCTTGAGTCATGCTAAGTTCAGGAGAAACCTCCAACTTCTGTAAAAAATGAATAATACCTGAATACCACTCACATGAAGACAAATTCTCGACCACTTGTTGGCTGCCATGTTGTTCTTCCGCTGCTACCCCTGTCTGCAAACTTGTTGAACTTTCCCCAATGAAATTTATGTCCAAAAGATCACAGTTCTCTTCTATCAAAAGCTTGGCAAAACCTTGGCCTTTTACCAGCTTAGTGGGCTTCACTTCTATGTCAAACTCAATCAGCTTTACGATCCATTTAGCTCTCTTTCCATCAATATCAGGCTGAGTCAAGACATCCTTCACAGAGGTTGAAGGAACATAGGCAACAACCTTTGCATGGAGGATATAAATTCTGAAAGCTTTTAATGACTTAATGAGAGCATAAGCTTGTTTTTCTATAGGATCATACCTTAGTTCAACATCTCTGAGTGATTTGCTGAAAAAAGCCACCGGGTGATCAAGACTTTCATCATTCTTTTGTAACAAGACTGCTGCCACTGTGTCATAGGAAGCAAAAGAGAAAATATAGAAGTTCTTGGTGTAATCCAGACTGATTAGAGTGGGGGATTCCATGATAGCCTGTTTGATATCCTGAAATGAACTTCTTGCATTGTCTGTCGATTTAATCTTAGATCCCTTTTTTAGCATAGAGGTTATGTGTTTCACTAATTCAACGAAATTAGGAATAAATCTTCTGAAAAAATTTATCTTACCGTGTAGAGATTGGATATCCTTCTTTGAACTTGGTATGGACAACATCTGAATTGCTTCCACCCGAGCTGGATCAATTTTCACTCCTTCTGCTGAAACAATGTGACCTAGGAGCTTACCCTTCTTGAGAGCAAATTTAGATTTTTTGGGGTTCAGTGAAATCCCGAACTGTCTGCATTTCAAAAATACTCTTCTCAAATGCTTCAGATGCTCTTCATGACTGCTAGAATAAACTGTGATATCATCAAGATAGATGAGGACAAACTTGTCCTTCTCCTAAGTTGGATATAGTAACATGCTCAGAAATAGAATCTATAACATCAGAGGAAATTGAAAGCTCATCACCCTTCAAGCTTTCTGACACAATTTCAATTTTCTGAGAACTAGAAGTTTTAGCAGAAGGGGATTCGACAAGAGGTTCTCTAGATACAAAAGAAAAAGTGTTTCTTGAAATACCTGGTTTAGATGCTCTTGCAGATCTGAAAGTTTATCTTTGTAATTCTTTTCCACTTCTGATGATCTTCTCAGGATCTAGAACTGGTGTTGCCAGTGGTCTTTCTTGGTTTGCTCTGGTATGAGCCCTTCTCAAAGCCACTTCGTTCCAATGGAGTCACCAGATAGATAGTTACAACCGAAAATGTGTCCAAACTTTGTCTATCATCAAAGTTGGATCTTGTCGTCTCCCAAGGAAGCTGAGCTTCAGTCTCCTCTCCCCGACAACAACACCAATTTGTTATCACTCTGGGAAACTCTCCTGGGATGTATCTCAGAGATTCTTGGTAACTAAAACTTTTTGTAACTATTTTCTCAATAATGGGTGTGGGTTTGGATCAAGATGAATATCTTAACTCACTAGACTGTATCTTCAAGACAGTCTAGCTATATTCATGCAATACAAGGCCTTCAAGAGCTATTATCAGATAGGTTTGTAGATCAAATGGATAATAAAACCAATCAATTAACCAGAACATAAATAGGCAATATATATGATGGGTCAACAAACTAGCAAAGGATGCTTATGATTCTTGCTTAAAAATCAAATGTAAGATGACAATTACCATGGGACTATTAAACATAGACAAAGGAATGATTTCAACTCATAGGCATAGAAAAAGATAAAAGAGAGTCTGACAATAACAATGAAAGAATCTTGCAGGCTTAATATATTAAAGAAAGTGTCTTTATCATAATAACAATGGATTACAGAACTCAAAATCGAACCCATTGTTCATCAAATGTTTTGGGCTTTATAGCCCTTCACAAATAGTTTCAAGATCCTGGATTACTAGATCGAATTTTGCCTAAAATAGAATATCAATAACTGGCCCAAGAAAGTAGGCAAAGATCCTATAAACTAGGTCAATTCAAATTCTCAAATGATCTTTATGTTCTTCAGATTCTTTGGCAGGTGTAGTGAGCCTTATGAGGCTGTTGGATCCCATGTGATATGGGAGGAGTCGAACATGACACCTGTTGACAGTCAAACAACTTCATATCCTTGAAAATAGCTACCCGTTTTTTACCTTTCTGTCTTATAGAGAACCTCCAAAACCAAAGCAAACTCTTGATAAGGATGTCATTAATTATCTTCCATTGATTGGAACCATTTTTTAGGCTTTTGGACAAGGAAAACTTGGACCTGTGCAAAAACATTAACTTTATGCCTTATCAGTGCTTTCAGTAGCTAGAGTAGATAGAATTTGGACCAATTAGCTACCGAAAGCTCTGCTTTCGGTGGCCAATGAACAATCGATATGTTCGCCTAAGCCACCGAAACCTGATATTATCAAAATTTCAAAAATACCCTTTGTCTTAGATCAAAAACGCCTTAGGACTGTTCTTTTTAGGCTTCTGCATCTTGCTCAAAGATTGTAGGGTTATTGGCTGCCTATGGTTCATTGCACTGAACTGCCACCTCTGCTAGGGTCTCAAGAGAAGCATGTGTCTGAGCCTGGTGTTTTGAATACATAGCTTCTTTTCTCAAAGCCCTGACCTTTTTCTTCAATCCCTGAGCTACTCTCCATAAGTTGTTGTAGTCTTTTACAATCTTGTCCTTCTTTTTCTTCTCCTTTATGCTTTCATGGGCTAATCTTTCCAAGGATGAGTTGCTTTCTGCAAAGTTCTTTGACAAGGTTTCATACCTGGTTTTGATTACCTTTTCTAGCACTTCTTGCTCGGCTAACTTCTTCTTAAGCTTCTTGATTTCCTTTGATTTACTCTGCTTCACTCGTCTGCTAGATGAGGCATCTGCAATTTGTGGTTCTTGTTCTTCTTGAGGTGTAGGTGATGGAAGGTCTTCATAACTTGCTGCGTATATATCCACAAAAACATAATTTTCATGCCCTGTGGTAACTGAATCCTCGTTCCCTATTTCAATCTGGTGCTCTTCATCCTCTGAGTCTGTGTAAGGAATATTAAGAATGTATTTGTTCACTGGGGATTCTTTGGCCTTTTCTTTTTCACTGTTGAAATTTAATTTCTTCTTAGTTTTGTCAAGCTTAGAGGAAGGAGAGGGTTGATTAACTGGAGCTGGAGAGATAGCTCTCATCCTCCTCTTTCCACTTCTGGGAGTAGAAGACTTCTTGGAGTGAGGACTCTTTTTACCTTCTGGCTGAACCTCAGTCTGGAAATCATTCCAGAACAAGAAGTAATTCCACTCTTTACCTCTCCTTTGCAACAACTCACAAACCAAAATTTTAATCAGACTGTGGTGGGATAATCTACCTGCAACTTTATTGGGCTTGGCCTTGACTTGATGAGCCATTTTGGATAAACTCTTGTGGAGAAAATAGGGCAGATTGAGTGTGTTTCTACCAGTCAAATGATTTATGAGTTTAAAATGGTAAATCGTCACTATGTCATATCGCCCTTCACAAGTTATATAAACCATTATGGCTTTTAGTAACTTCTGCCATTTCTCTTCAAGGAAAGACACAGGAATGTCTTTCTTCCATATCAAACCCATGTGTTCTGGTTTCAAATAAGACCTGAATTCAACATTCTTAGTGACAGTAGATTTAAACCATTTTTCTCCAGTCCTGGGACGCTCTGTCACTTCAGCTATGAGGGCTTCATCTATCTCGAATTCATCCCGACCTATGATTGCTTTCTTTCCATCAAAATTGAGGGCAAAGGCCTCTGCCATCTGCTGATGAGAACACTGTAATTTTTTGCAAAATTATAACACCCTGCATCCCTGAACAGTTAACATACCTTCGGGTGCGATTCCAAGTAACTGATGTCATCGAGCTCTTTCCTTAGGGTTGACGCTCCTTTCTTCATTTGCCACAATGCTTCCGCACATATGTGATTGAAGGAATAGATTTCGGGGGAGATTTACACAGCGTAGAGTTAGGGAGAGTCGGCTCGGCTGTGATAGAAATGAGAAAACTGAGGCGAGCTTTAGAACGTGGCACTGATTACAAGGGATGCAGAAGAATAGTTGGTGATTTGTAGCAGTCATAGTCGATAACTGTAATGATGGAGGGTACGTAAGCATATGGCTTGATGATACAACGATCTGAAAAGATTCACTTATATCATACAGAGATCAACTTCCGGTCATGAACGGTTCGTTCTCCTATCTTTTCGACGGCTTATTGCAATTATAAAACTTTGAACCTGACGATTGAAACGTGTGAAATGATGTGTTGACTCTTTCCCCTCTTTTGCGATTTCGGTGGCTAAAATAGCCCTGAATTCCTTTGTTTAAGCTATCGAAAGCTAAGGCTTTCGGTGGCTAATGAACAATCAAAATGTTCGCCTAAGCCACCGAAACCTAAGATTTGAATTAGATCAAATAAAAACTAAACAAAAGTTTATTTAAAATTTATTACATGCATAAAGCTTTGAGAAATGAGCTTTAAAAGAAAAAAAATTAAAAGTACCTTTTTTAAAAGACATCCTATCACCTAAAATGAAAAACCTCAATTGATTTGTTTGAGGAGATAACTCACCGTAGTGATGTTCACGGGGGGGTGTTCGAGTTACTTCACACACACCTAGAATTTATTTTTCCTAAGGTTTTTCCTTGTTTATTAGTCATAATTAGTCATTATCCCATATCCTATATTTTAAGAGAGAATATTGCACCTAGATAATATTCTTTTTCAGTTGACACTTCAGTTTGACTAGTTGAGTTGAGTTTAGATGCTACATTAGTTTTGTCACCATGCAACATTGGGATCATCACCATGCTAATTCGACCTTGCTTTGGGATCATCACCAAACTGGAGCATTACCTTTGATTCCATGAGTTAACTCCTCACTACTCTCTGTTCAGTTAACTGAAGACTAGTTGACTAGTTAACTCAACTAGGTGGCAGTTCACTCCCGTAACTACCTAAGAGACTAGACTAGGTGGCAGTTCACTCTCGTAACTGATGGTGTGTGTCCAGATCACTCTAGAACACCACTATGGCTTATTAGTTACTCATGTATCCTATATCTATTGTAAATTATTCACTCTTTGAGTGTGGAATACGGTTAATGATAATTCTTCCATTCTTTCTCTCCTTCTTCTTTTCTCCAATTATCTCTACAAATGTGTGTATTATTGTTTAGCTAGATCTATTCTGTGTAGGTTCAACACATTTACAAATCGATATGGATGTTTCTTAAGGAAATTCTCTCTTATTTGTTTCCAGGAAAATCTTCAGCAAGTATGTGTAATATTTGAAATGTCTTAGAGAGTGAAAATTCACTAGTTGTTTGTGGATATTATTAGCTATGAATTGATCAAAACTGACACAGACTGACGGACTATACTTTGACTGAAAAATGCCAATAGGAAACCCAAGATGACCTCGACCACATGTTTGTCATTATCTAGACCTAAAATTTGACTCAACAAGGAACATATCCATTGGACCTCAATAACCATTATACTCACATTCATTGGCAAAGATAGACTTTCTGAAAGATACTATGGTTTGACAATTGTATAAAAAATAGATCTTTGAATTTTAATGGACACTCCATGTAGACCCTAATTAGCTTTTCTTTCTCGAAAGGTTTAGACACTGCGAAGCAATACTTTGGTATGCCGAGGGAACCTCGAATTGATAGAATCTCTACCCTACATAGGACCTTAGACCCTTGTTTATTGATGACAACTTTCTCTTCCTGTGAATATTGCTCTGCGCACCAACCTATGAATTTGGGAAAAGGGAAAGCGACCTTGACAACGTAAGGGACTATAGTGGCTTGGACTGCTTCAAGGAATGGTATCTGCTTTCCTACATTATCGGACAGATTACTCCTGGACACAGAGATGGGCGAAATGGTGATTTCAGTGTCAAACACGTGTCAATCTCGGTCAATTAGGGCTTATTCATTTGACATAGGGTCTTTCTCTATCACTTACGTCATGATAGGGTTCATGGTGGCGATGAAAAATACCTGGAAATGAGCAGAAATGGCATGAATTTGGAAAATTGTTGAGCTACATTTGAACGAGGGTGGTCGTGCCAACTTTCAAACATTCAAGTATTTTTAAAAACAATAAAATAAAATAAAAAGTTCTCTTTATATACTTTTCCAATTTCATAGGCGTGAGGAAGTGGTTTGGGGAAACCTGCTTCTTGCCCCTAAATGCACCGAGTGGCGCCATGTGGTCCCACCCAAAACCGTGGTTTAGTTTTTGGCCCTCTTTCAGGAATTATCCTTTGTGCAACTCCTGCCCCTGAAATGATCCTCGGTCGTTGATCTGGAGCGCTCACAATCTGTGACATATCAGGTCCCATCAACTCTGCACTCCTGCCAGATTTAGCCTCCTCCTGCTATATTTAGTCCCTCCCTTTATTTATCAAACTTCCAACCAATTTATCACTTCACTAAGTCTTGAAATCTCAATTTCACACAAAAAATTTAATGGTGATAACAACCCCACCATCGATGAGAGTGACAACTCTTTGTCCCTGCAAAATGCCTTTGATATTGAAGGTATGACACTTAGAATCTCCTAAAAGAGTGGCAATGGTCACTCTCTTGACCCCTTCTTGCAACGACTTCTCTTTTGCAATCTCAATATGAGGTGCATCTACCTTGCCATTGGTTTTTCCACTGTCTTGTATATGAGTTGTCTCATCCTCACCATCATCCTCCTCATTAGAAAGAACCTCTATGTAATATACTTTACCCTTCCCCATATAACAATGACCCAATTCCCAAGGCTCTTTGTAGTTGTAGCAAAGCTTCTTTATTCTCATCTCTCTCTGAGTCTCCTCATCCATCTTGTCCTTTTGTGTTCATGGATTCTGGGGAGGCTTCCTCACCTAACCCTTCTATGGAATAAATGGTTTCCCTGCATCTTCTTGGGAATTGTACCATCCATTTCCTTGGTCCTCATAATAACATCCTGTAATGTGATTGGACTAAGAGCCTTCACCCATCCTCTCAATGGTTCGGTTAAGCCCTCAGTTAATAACATCACTAACATGTGCTCTGAAATATCAGTCACCATGATTGCCATCTTCTTAAATTTTGTGATGTATGCCTATGGTGTACTTATCTGCCTCAACTACACCAACTCCCTCAAGTGGATCTCAAGATCCTTCTGATCAAACCTATCCATTAACCTTTGGGTGAAATCCTGGTATGATGTAAATGTTGGAATGTCCTAATGTCACTAGCCCATGGTACCACCACTCAAAAGCTTATCCATCCAAGTATAAGGTGGAAAATTTAATTGCCTCAACCTCTCTCATCGGATTAAGCTGGAAGTAAGTGTCCAACTTATGTACCCATACTTGGGTTGTGCACTTGTTAGATCTGTCAAAAGATGAGATAGTCAACTTCCCTAATTTGCATAGAAGATCAAAGTTTTTCTAACTCTATCATGTCCTAGGTTTGTTCCTCATCCTAAGGTTGCAGTTTTTTTTGTAATACATGGCTACCTAGACCTCCTACTTTATCTCTTGATACTCCCTGAAGTAGGTGTTGACCTCGTCAACTGGACTCTGTTTCCCATGTGCTCTTATATGATGCTCCTCAAGGAATGGTGTCAATAGCGGTCTAGGTACTTTTCTACTTCCTGTTTGTAGGATACTCTATGCTGGAATACGGGTATTGCTACTCTTTGCATGAGCTTTATCACCTCCATGGGATCCACTGGGTCCACCCTATCCTGCACCAAGAGGGTTCCCTTGTTGACTCACCAGTTGTGTGAGTACCTCAAGGGTTTTCTATTGGAGCCTAATTGTCTCTACCTATCTCTGGGATGCCTCATTATGTCCCTTGACCAACGTATTTAGTATATGGAGTGTCATCTCCTCTTAGTTGTCTTCCATGTTTCCTGTTTCTCATTGGTCCCTTTCTGTTTCTTCTTCCTCTGGTGATTTTATCCCTAGAATAGGTTGTCCTCCACACCCACATATTCCAAGCATTAATGAAATCACAGGATGGCAAGATCATCGGCTCTGATAACACTGTAATATCCCTAATAGAGATATGCTAGGATATTATCGTTTATGGTGTGTGTTTTTGTGAAATATTTTGCATACAATGTCGACTGTTGATTAACAACTTTTTAACAATCAGTTACATGTAACTTGACCATGGACATTTTGTCAAACATAGTGTATGCATCAAATATACTCATGATATATAAGAGACAATATGGGAATTTTATTATGAATGGTAAACTCCAACAACACCATAATGTCTAAGGGATGCTATGCAACTACGACATAACAACTAAACACACAAGGAATAACTCAAAAACACTTAGTAAACAATGCAAAATGTAAACAATGCCAAGTATTTTGCACACAAATGTCTCTGCGAGTATTGAGTTGATCCAAGCCTAAAACAATGTTGGAAACCCTCACAAATTTGTAGTGAGTCTGCTTCCTTCCTCCAGATCCTCTCTGCTCATTAAAATGGATTATGACCCCCTCCTAGACCACTCAGCCTAGAAATAGGCCTCATGAGTTTCTCCTCTATACTCCATGCGACCTATTGGTAGGTCTGTGACTCCTCCAAGACCCCCATAACCCCTAAAATAGGTGGAAGATACCTTAAGATACCTTCACGATCCCTCCTGGGCTCACAGATCTGTAGAAAGGGAGATATAGGGCCCTCCAAGAGACCCTTAACGACCTCCCAAGACTGTAAAACCCTCATGGTTCCACCAAAATCTCCATATCCTTGCAGACATAGAATATCGACCTCCTCAAGAGTGCTCCAAAACCCTCCTAATCAAATCGATACTCCTCCAAACTGAAAATAAGCAATATGATGAAGCTCTAATGGAAATCCTAGGTGGATCCCTTCTTAGTCTACCTAGGGCGAGTATTTCACCACCAAAACCAAACTTAAGTGTGGAAGGGTTTTGTTAAAACCCCAACGAAAACTCAACTCTCAAGAGCACTCCAAATAAGAGATCAAATCATAATTCCAAAGTGAAGCGCCACCCCTCTTATAATTCTTCCTCTGAACCTTCTAGATCTTTCCCCTTTTTTACCAAATCAAACCTCACCCTTATTTCTCTTTTAATATTTACTTAAACATTAAAAATTACTTTTTGATGTTTAAGTGATGAATAATTTACCTTTTTATTTAATGTCACTTTATGAATATATATCTTCTAACCAAATGACACTAAATAAATCCCCATGACTCCCTTTTTTCTACTGACTATAGCCTATGTGAGTCGTATAGGTTACTAAGTCCTCGTCCATTACGATCAAGAGGAAGGGGACATTACAAAACGCTATTCACACTAACGACCATCACTAAACACATGCACTATGCAATGTAGTGATATACTCTTGCTTGCAGTTTCCACCAGTCAAATTTCCCTGCCTTTGCTTGGCTGCATCATTTATACTGCAATTATCGCCTCTACATAATGGTTTTCTAATATTACAACATGACACTTAAAGAGAAGAGAAACATCCTAGAGTTTCCAATCTCTATCTACGTTAACTAGAGGTGAGTGAAGTGGGTGTGCTAATTTATTTAATCAAAACTACAACTTTACCATACAAGTATAATCTAAACAATCCCACTTCTTTTTCATTTGCATTGAATTTTTTCTTTTGTATTGAATATTTGTGGATTGAGGCCATTAATAAAGATTGGGTTTCAGACAAAATGGCTCTAGCAAAAATAAAGGAACTTGAAAAGCTAACCTCTGACAATAATATTGGTAGTAATATTAGAGGCGAGAACTAATATTGGTAGTAATATCATAGGCGAGCATTGTGCTTCCAGTCTCCAAATTGTGTTCATAAAATTTTGTCCAATAGTAGCTAGCTAGGTACTTTTTATGAATTAAATGAAATAATTACTAAACGAACTAAGAAACCGAAATGATATCTAAATACTTTTATATTTTAAGAAATTATTAAAATAAAAACAAATATAACAAAATCTTATTTGTTATCTAAATGCACCATTCAGTAACAATGCATAGAATTTGCACTTCTAATTTCTTAGTGTAATTCACTGAATTTAAATCGCAGGTTTTTAAACATCACATAATGTTTAGTAGTTATGAAGCTCTATTAATTTTTTTAAAATAAAATTCATAGTAGTTAATGCAAAACCAAAACAAATTTTAAAGGTTCAAGGAAAACAAACCAAACTAAAGAGATTAGCAAAAGGAAAATGTATTTTCTAGCACGTCTTTGGTTTTCAGAAAATCCAATAGCTTGTAAATGGGATGGTGGGTAAAATCAAGTGTTGTTATTGTTTTGTGGATTGTTTGTACTTGTTCCCGGCATATCTTTGGCACTAATTTGTTCTGTATGTGTTACCCAAAATCCCATGGAGGATTTACAAAGGTGAAAATTCCACCCTTAACATTCATGTTATTAAATACAAGGAAAGGCTTTGTAGAGATTAAAAATATTTTATGAGATAAATTTTATCAACTTTATTTAACTATGCATAATAACTTAATTGTATCAAAGAAATTCTTGGATATTTTGTAATAAAATTTAAAATCATAGGTTTCATACTTGGTTTTGTGGACAATGATAATCTTGTTCCTTTCAACTTTAGTTTCATATTGTTTTGTAGGGCAATTGTTATAGTACAAACTATCGACACAGTTCGTAAGAGTAGCCAAGTGGTGTGGTAAAATGGTCATCTACTAAGTAGAGAAGAATAAGATGGATAAAGTGGTGTTGCCATAAAGTGTAGAGAAGGATAACAAGGATAAATTGGTGTTGCCATAAAGTCTACTTCCAGAGTTATTTAAAGCCATCAAAATTATTTAAAGTTATCAAAGTACATGAGTGCTCACTAGCATTGATTTATTAATAGTGATATTACTAAGAATATCATTTCCACCCTAACAACAAGACTTTAAAGTTGAAATACAATAACATAGAAGAAAAATAAGGTTTATTTATTTATTTTAAATGCAATAAAATTATTATTGAGATTTGTTTATGTTTGACTTAGAAAATGAGAAAAAAATTCAAAATCAATAATCAAAACTAATAGCTCATCAATGAAGAGCTCATTGCTATAGTTCTTGTCTTTTGGGCATAAACGTGATGTGTAGTGATTTTCATGTCGTTTACAAGGAATATTATGGGAACTCAAATTGTCATTACAACTTTTCTTTCTTTTCTAAAAATTGTGCAAATAACAAAGAATTGTGAGATAAATGGCACTCAATTTGCCTTTCATTGTAGCTTATTTTCTAATATGAATTTGATAAAATCTAGTTACAAAAAATTTCAATTAAAGAATATTATAAATTTTCTAAAACAACTCATATTGATGAGTTTTAACCCATTCTAATTTATAAATTTCAAAAAAATAACAAAATTAAAATGATTTGAGTGCTCCATCTCAAGTTTTACATAACAAAGATGATAAATCTGATAATGCAAGATTTTACAATAAGTCATAATGCTAGAAATTTTCTAGATTGAACTGTGTGTCAGGTTTCGAAACGTCCAATGTTTCAAGTGGACACTCCATCCATTATCAACATAAAAAACTCTAATGGTTGAAAAAGAGCATGCAAGGTTTTCCTTAAAATACTAAGAGAGGATGGTGGTTGTTTGAGGGAAGGAGAAAGGGAAATACATGGAAAAATATAGTCGTTGAGAAAAAATGTAAACAAAAATTTATTATAGATAAGATCAATAATAATAAAGAATATTAATAAATGTTAAGGTGATAATAATAAGGAGTTAATATAGCGGTTAAGGTGAAAAAATATAGTAAGTGGGAGAAATAGTAATTAAAGGAAAAGTTAAGAAAACATATAATATGAATAAAGAGACAAAATAAAAGTTAGGGTAAAAGAATAATGTATGAGAAATAATGATGATAATTAGGAGAAATAATATTTAAAGAATTAGTTAGAGTAAATGTCGAAGGAAATATACTTATAAACATGTGGAAATTTCTAACACAAAGATGATAAATTGCATCACGAAATGTATAATATAAAATTGCATTTTATCTCTGACGAGAATTATACGATGAACATTGTAAATACACGCTTTAAATTTACTCATGTGGCAATAGGGTTAGAAGCTATTACAATAATATACTTGTTAAGAGCTCAACATTTCGATGTGGTAATTGAACCTAGGCGGGGAGGATAGCAATTATTCCTCTCAAACACCCAATCTAAACCCAATTCACACACACACACACACACACACACACATACTCTGTATATTATAGAATATATAATCAGGATTTCTAGGTGTAAGGAGATTTTCTATAATTCTGAAAGATAAATAAAACTAAGTAGTGAATGGGGCTTGGCTCAATAACAAATAGCCAACTCGAGGTCTTGGCACTTTATCAAGGGTTGAAGATTCTAGATGCAAACCATATAAGATAATTGATAGTTATTAGTGATTCATCTTGTTATCGCACGGTTTGTAGGAAAGGTTAAAAGAGCTTGAGTCAGGGATTAAAACCGGCGTAACATGAGCTTCCCCACCCACTGTCACCTCGATGGGGAGCTCTTTCTATTTAGGAGGGCTAGTCCAAGGGAGACGTCCCTAAGGCAATCTGGGTAAATGAAAGGCTAAAGGGTAATGAACAAGTCAAAGAAATTCCCTTTCACAGATTGCTGCCCAAGAAGAGATAGTCAAAGAGAACAATCCACTAATGATGCACCTGTTTGCGAGACAAGACAAATACAACTAGAATATGTGCTTGCAGTGGGTTAGTACTTCATAAGCATTTAAAACTATCTTTCAAATATATATATA
>JZKD02S2318140.1:182959-196176 GCA_000966675.3 Picea glauca | reverse complement strand
GGAAGATTATATGCTGGAAAGGTTGATAGCCACAATCCAACAAGAAACAAGATGGTTTGCTTTAGTGGAATATTGTCATGTATTAAGAGCATTAAATTGACAACCAGATAATTTGGTCAATTCTGCTACTTAATTGAAGGTTGTCAAACTAAGTTTAAAAGGGGAGATTATATTATCTCCAATCCCATAATTTTTTGATCAATGAACATCCCAATGGAAGAAACAACACATGGTGAAGTAATGCCAATAGTTTGGCCAATTCCGAGACTCAATTGGAAGTTGGAAAAATGTAATATCCCTCCATTTATAAACTTGGGAAATGGAAGAAGCCATGAGAAAGGCTTATCCATTCTTGTTATAGAGTTAACATACTTAGATTGGAACACCGAGGATATTGTTTAGTTCAAGGGGGGAGAGGATGCAATATCCCTCCATTTATAAACATTTAAACATTTTAATTTTTTATGGTTTATGTTATGAATTTTTTGGAAAAAAACTTATGTGAAAATTATATCCTCATGAACACAGTTTTGTAAATATTATTTTAATTTATTTTATTCATAAGAAACAAACTGATTAGAGAATCCATTTACAAAGAGTAAATCATTATTCCATGGGTGAGTGAAAAGGGATAAAAACCACCAGAGTAAATATTGTCCATGGGACAAGTGGAACCCTACTCCCAAAGATGTGGGATGTGAGGGAACATGCTAGCACAAAGTTAGGCCAAGAAGATTCTCTAGGGTTAGGGATGATGCTAACTTGAAAAAAGACCTAGGCAAGATAATATAGACAAGTATAGAAGAGGTAGGACGTTATTGAGTACTTGTGAGGAGATTGAGTTTGATGGTTCTAAGAAAGAATCAAACTCTAAAATATCTGGAAAATGTTATACAATTTTCAGTCCCTATGGAATAATGATTTAGGCTCAGGGTGACAGGAACAAGTAATCTTGGTTGTTCATGTCTATGGTTGGGAGGAAATGATTCTCTACTAAGTTTGTTTCCCACGTTTTGAAGCAGGCTCATATATCTTTCTCTTCTTATTTCTTATTTTTAATGAATGGTAAATAGTTATAGTAGAGGATGATTATAAAGATTGTAATATTGGTATAACTAGAAATACACATTTTCTGTATTCTTTTTATTACTAGTTTTATTGCAGCAAGAAGAGTTCATATATATGTTATGTAAAGAGGAAAGGAAATCATTATAGAATAACCTGTAGATTATTATTCATGACAAAAGCTTTTTACATAGGATAAAGAGAATCAATGGAAATGTACAATAAATGTATAACACACACATATTCTAGGCAATGGCTTCTTTTCCAAGATTTGTTGTACAAAAGAAAAAAAGAATTTTGAGTATAAAAATATTTAAATGGTGCATTTATCTATAGAATGAAAGTACATTGTGATAACAAAAGAAGGGTTTTTATTTTTTTAAGTAGTCTGGAAATAAAGGTAGAACAATGTATGAATGTTCCTATGAATACAATATGTAACCAGTCTATACGGAGATATATTATGAACTTTAAACAATGAGACTAGATGTGCAGGAAAATAAAAGGGCGTTCATTTATCTCTGATAGTTATCAAAGTCTGAAGCTCAGACAATTGCAGGGTATTTCTTTCAAAAACCCTAGAGCCAATGATTAAGTTGTTTGACTCAAGTTAACAACATTCCTATATTCGTTGTACCAAACAAAACCATCAACCCTCACTAGATCCAAGGTAAAATTAGTATTGATGTTGGTAATAAACTAATAAAATGAATGGGTATATTCAGGAGACATGTGTATTAAACACCAAGTTGTAATTGTATTTTAAATCATCTAAGAATAAACGAAGTTTAGAAACTAATCTAACTTACACTTATAGAATGAACAGTGAGTTCGTATACAGAGGCATGGTATCTGACTTCATATTTGACCCATGATGAAGTCTAATCTAAGACGGCTTATGCTTTGAGTCAAGTACCTGTTTTCAACGTCCTCACAGACCAGACTTAGCCCGGAGGAGTTTCGAAGAACCTTGTACATGAAGACAAGTGTTAAAACAATGACATAATTATTATGCACACAAATTAAATCTATCAACTCAAATGGTAGAGGTGTAAATCCTTACCTTAGGGTTTGAATACCGTCGAAAATGCGACTAAATAAACTACCCTTTTATGTGAAAGGGTTCTATGCTGCCAACCTCATTATTTGGTTAACATGGGTATTAAAAATTTATATAATATGAGCTCGTAATAACTCTGCATACAAATCATTAGCAAACGTAAGATTTTACTTAAGACGACAAACCTAAAATATTGGAAATGAAATCGTCGTTACCTTAGGAGAGTGCCAGCTCGTGGGTTTGGGTAAAGAAAACCCAGGCAACCTGCAAAGTAATGGAAACACTCTTAGCCATAATAATCTATCAAGGTATTGTTTAAAAACAAAAGGATTCAAACAACGAACCCAGAGAAGAATGAACAATTACCTGTAAGCCTTAACCCATGCCATAATCAACACTAGCAGTAAAAGCTACCAGAGCGAACGATTTGCAAAAAAAATAAACAAATTTTGTGAATGAGTTGCAGCAATGGAGTCAAGCCTTTCGAATAGATTTATGATTAAGAAAGCCCTAACAAAAGGGGAAAAGAAATGTAACCTTTGTTTGGTTTATCCGTTCAAAAACAAGCTTGCAAAGCTCTTTTCTTAGAACTCTTTTCGAACCTGTAACATAACAGCGTTAATAACACGAATTGATAAGCAACAAAATTACCTAGTGAGCAGAAACTATAATTAAATGGTTTGGCTAACCTCTACAAAACTGCATGTGTGTCACAGAGAATTCTATGAATGCGTAAGAGCATCACCATAAACCCTCAACCAAGAGGAGATTAGCCTTTGGCTCTACGAAGAATTCGCTCACACATATGCAATGAACCAATGATAGGGTTGAGTATGGAGTTCCCACACAACATTAAAGCTAAACGGTATTGTCACAGGTGCCAAGTATGGTTGAGTTCCAACTAGTTGTTAACTCGGCTTACTATAGTGACAACTCGGACTAAAACAATAAGTTAACAAGGTATGGTTATAGAAAAAGTTGGTAAGCAATAAATGAAAGTACTAGTGATTGTATTAAATCATCATATTGAGAATTCATAAGCACCAAAGGTCGATAGCCATGCACGAAAACACAATCCTATATGCAGTACATTATAATTATGGTAACGCTGAGTTGATATTGACTTGACCAAAGTATGTGGATTTGATCCACCATAATTCTATGGTATAAGGAATTTATATAACGATAGGTGCATACAATGTATCACACGCACACATATATAACCCTATTTGCTATGATGTGCATTAGAGTGTGTGTGTGTAAATGTAGAAAATAATGTAAAATCTCTAGTACAAAAAAGATACACGAGGCAATGAGTGAGCTCTTGGTGTAATAAGTTGTAACTATTTTCATTATAGAGCACAATACTTTTTTATACCTGAAAAAATAATTTGTTCCAAGTGTTGGTGGTGTTTGGTACCAGAACTTCAAATGAGTACTTTGTCGTGACAACACCATGACGATTAAATAAACAACATTGTACAATTATAATCCAAGGGGTTTACCCTTTACAAATGAAATTAGACTAGAAGGATTTGATTATAAATTTATGAGATGATACTTTTGACAATGAGAATATAAAAAAGTAAATTTGGAGGTTAGTTGATGCTACACAAACTAAGTTCAAAATGGGGGATTATATTATCTCCAATCCCATAACTATTTGATAGTGAACATCCCAATGGAAAAAACAACACATTGTGAAGTAATGCCAATAGGCTTATGCAAAGCCAAGTGACAGTCAGTTCCCTGGGTGGGGAGCCTACAACATCACAACAAGCACCATCACAGCTTTGGTAGTTTACCTTCTTGATCCAGAGAGAAAATAACTTTATGTTCTATAGCTCTAAGTAGAGGCGTTCAAGTCCTTCTCCATGTGAGTATCCCTTCCTTCAATTCCCAGTTTCCATGCCAATGTCAGTTGTTTACTTTGAATCAACTTCAAAGAAAGAAGAACGGTTCAATATATAATGTGGATTCATTAATAATAGTGTGTTGTGAATCTTTGTTTTCAATTTCACTGTAGTTGGATGCAAGTTGTTTAATTGGTTGAAGAGAGAAATTGGATCGTTTTTTTCTTATTCCCTTTTTACATTGACAGGATTTACAGCCCCAAGCGACATATAAATAGAAGAGGGTGACCGGTCTCTTTCAGTAGGGTGAGTTCACTTCAGGTGCAGCGCATAAAGATAGCTTATATAATAGTGATAGAGAAAGCCTGCCTTGGTAGCCTTGAGCTATATATAAGTTATTCACAACATGTAAGTTATTCATGATATATAAGTTAACGAGAAATAAGGTTCAACCCAAATCACCAACTTTCGTTGAAATCTTATTTATTTCTTTATTATTGAAAAGGCAGGGATCCTTCTTCTTCTTCAAAATGGCGGGATCTTAATATTACCGCCACCTCACCCTACCCCACCCTTTTGGAATTGCTATGGAGGGGCAGTATCGCGCCTCTCTTAAATCGTGGATGCTAGTTGGGGGTCGATTATTAATAGAATATATACTCCCACCCACAACCAAGACCTTATAGGACCTTGCTTTTACTTACGTTAGATCGACCACACTGATTCGAGAGAGGTGACTGGATTAGCTGATCAATTGACCACATGCAGGCATGCGCCAAATAAATGCATGCACTACGTATACTATGAGTGCCCACCCAATATTGGAATTAATTCCCGTTGGTGGAAAGGAATAAATGGGCTTACTCCTCTAGGCTTCCTTACCCATGCCGACTTCAAATAATAAGCACCGCTGATGTGTATGAGCAGGGCGGGTGGGATAGATAAAATAGTTGCATTTTATCAGGAAGGAGGTAAATAGTAGACTAATGGAGACAAAGATTTACAATCAAGGTGAGCCAGCTTCACTTGGGTCAAAATGGTAGAGTCCTAGTCTCCAGACCCACCAAGCGTATAATGAACCTAGCTTGTAAATGGACGTATCGAACCGAAATATTTCCTTCCTTGTATGGGGAATCAAGGTATTTTGTACCAAGAGGGGGTCTACTCGCACTTGGCTCTATCCCACATCTCTCTGAGAAGAGGAAAGCCCCTTTAGGTAAGTAATAAGTAGTCGAACCTGAATAAATACCCTATACATTTTAGTTCATGTATATGTTCTAGAATGATGGATCTCCTAGCTGGGAAAAACTAGAAGGATGAGAGGAGAATGGGGTCTCCTATTGGTTAGATACTACTCCTTGTTAAGGGAAGGGGTTTCACAGTACCGATGGTTGTTAACAACTAAGGTGTCCCTTTTTGGTAGTATTATTTCCTTTTGGGTGATTAGTACTCAAACCACCTACTAAGTTCTTCAACCTATTAAATTAGGCGATTTCAGGGCAGTGATAAGTGTAATGCCCATATTGCTCGCAAAGTGTGCAAGGAAATTTGGTCATAATATGGTTATTCTTTCCCTGCTTTGGTGGGTTTTGGGGCCTCTCTCATCTTATCTTACAATGCATAGATCTATAACCAGCTAGGTATAACGTAACATAACATATTTCTACCAACCTAACATAACATACTTCTCTGACTAGGCCTTTCGTCTTCTTCCTCTAAAACATAGAGATACCGATACAGGTGTATAAAGATATTGGTAAAGGTGTTTGGTCTGATCTGACATATAAAGACTAGTTATATAGTTTATTAGTGTTTCTAATTAATGAGTTTACCTTTATATAGTTTATTAATGTTTCTAATGATTAGTCTATCTGTATAATTTTATGTATTCCTTGATAAAACAGTAGGATAGAGATAAAATAGTAAGATAGACAGAATAGTAGGATATGTATTCTTTCATTTCATTGTTGGATAGATAGAGAGATAGATAAATAGATAGAGGAATAGAAAGAAGAATGTAACCCTATGAAAGCAATAGAACTAATTACGTAAACCTATGATGAAAGGGATAGAACTCAGAACTCTTCCTATGTATGCTAGCTAAGTCTTCATATTCCTATGTATGTTAAGTCTTCAGATGTATAACTCCTTTTTATGCTAAGTATGAAATTAAGATGTTCTGTTAAGTATAAGATTAAGATACAACAAGAATTGTTGAATCAGATCTCTCGCTTCATAATGTCTTGTTTACAAACTCTAGCTTCTAATCAAGGCAAGTTACAATATAATTATTATTTGTAGGAACTCTCAACTCAGGGTTCATCACTTTACTTTTGTAGCCCGATGATCAATCAATTCACATTTTACCTCCTGCCGATAATATTGTATCATGCCCCATAAAAATCTTAACTCGGTAGCGGTGAAAATTACATGTTACGTGCAACATCCACAACCATCAATAGGCCTGGGCAATGCCACTTCTCATCTCTGACTTAGCTGCGATACCAAACTGTAGCATCCCCGACCCTTCACAGAGACCAGGTAAGGCTACCACTGCAGAATATTCACACACACACACACACACACACACATATATATATAACATGCATTTTAATCGAAATAAAACACATAACATAGAGTTATTGTTACCATTCATATTCAAACAAGATTAACAGTAAATCCACATGCAACAAAACACATGGTAACATTCAAGCATCAGTAGCACAAACATGTATAACATATAAATTAAGCACAGACTGATACTTATCTTTTAGCTGGAGTAAATCCATCAACTGCGTGCAGACCTTCCACGAACCTCCCAGCCATAGACCACGCTACTCATCACGCTCAGCAGTGGTCACCCCCGAGTTGGGTCTCAGCTCCACCCAAGGCAAAGGAATCCTAGACTAGGCTGAGGTTACAAGAAAACTGCACAGAGAAACCAGAAGGATTCTCTCCATGCGCCTTCTTACGCCCACTACTCACGGACTCTCATTCCCCACATGCTTGCTCCACCCGGGAGTATACGCCTTCACAAGCATAGTCCATCGGTGTTTCACCTCCCTCTCTAAGTCTCGACAATAGGCCAGATTAGGAATTCTCAGAGCTCTATAGCTGGTGCTGGACTCTCTCTGGGATAAAACCACTTCCCAACAGACTCTCTCACCTGTGGAGAGCTGCTCACAGCCATGACAACCTACCTCTTCAACCACGGGCCTGACAACCCACTTCTTCAGCGCACTCCTCGAATCAACTCCAGCTAGGTGAGAACAACAGTAATGGTTCAACGCTCATTCACACATGAATGACAGAAAGCAGCAAGCCACACTCAGTCCAAGAACTCTGTGGCCACAACAACCCACAGTTACGACACCACATGGCTCAGACAAATACGAAATACCCAGGTTTCACAGAAGACGCAGCTCATTCCACGGGTTCTCACTAGTTTCAGGATGCGTGACTAGAGGACAAAACACAGAGGTCGATGATGGAGCAAAATAGGATAGACAACAGATGGCAGAATGGAAAGAGAACAATATCCCCATGAGGGTTCCCTGTCTGCGGGTATGTAGATGTAGAGGCAAACAGTTCAGACGCCCTCCATTACAGCAAACTCAGGCGGAGGATGACCGAATGGGAAGCGAACCCCACAACGCTGGCTTTCCCAGTTATAACTGCATGTGCCCAGGTTGACACTTGTCTTCCTGGAGCTGCATGCACTCCATTTTGCATACCTTCCTTTCCCCGGGAACTTGGGACAACACTTGGTCAATTGACCACCTTAGCCTTTTAGGAATTAATATTAAAATATCATTCCTTTAGAGGTAATCCCCCTAGCTTAACCCCTAGGCCCAAACACTTAGCCCCTGCCCTTGCCTAGCCTTGTGGAAGCTTAGTCCCCCGTCACTCTTTCTTCGTGGTCGATCTGCATGCAACGATGTCGATATATTATATTAATGCTCTGCATAATTACATATACAAAAATCAGGCTCTTGGCCTTTAACACTTAGGCTCTCTAGCCTAATAAACACATAATCCCACCAGCTTATATACACTTGGCTCACCAGCCTATAAACATGTTTACAATTTATAATAAAACTGGGGCACTACCGGGGGATATTATAATCCCCTCCTCTTATTTTTGCACTGTCCTCAGTGAAACTCTTTACACAACATGAACAAGATTTCCAAAATCTTCAAAAAGATGCGAGTATTCTGCCTGCACAACATCCTCATTCTCCCATGTCACGTCCTTAGGACCGTATCAAGTCCACTAGACCTTTACAAGCCCTATGGCTCGATTCTAGAGTTGTTTGCTCTTCCGGTTCAATATGCACATCGGGTGCACTTGCAAGACACCTTCTTGCTCCACCTGAATCACATTTCAATCGATTACATGATTAGCATCAGGTATATATATTTCTTAATCAATGAAATATGAAACACATTATGTATAGTCATAGATGCAGGTAATGCAAGCATATATGCAATGTATATATATGTATATACAGATAATTTTAATAACATTATAACCTGTATACAACATACACAACATACAATAAATAGAGAAATGTACTTATCTTTTGATCGAGAAGACCTCCATATCAACATGGCCTAGACCAAGGTACTAAACCTCAACAACACTCCAACCAATGGTCTCTCATTCCCCACATGCCTGCCCCACCCCAGGAGTGTACACCTTCACTGTCACACAGTCCATCGTCTTCTACATCTCTCTTTTCTTGGGCTTCAGCAACAGGTCAGCTTAGGAAGTCTCAAAGCACCGTGGCTCCCAGAGTTCCAACTGTCATCAAATATCTCCAGGTACCCTCCAGGCCTCATACCGGGGAACCTATCCCCACACTTCTCACTCTAGGGCTCCGACATTCTCCAATACAACCCAAGGAGAAGTGTATACATACTCAGATCCACCACGGATCCACAGGGTAATGTCTCCGATCAACATCTTTCGCGAGCTACTCTTTGTAGTCAACATTCCAACTTTTATCAACATCATCTCATCTGCATCACCCATATGCAGTTATCATGAGAAAACATAAAAGAATTTATTTAGAAACTCAAACTTAGTTCAAAGGGAATCCATCTTTTCCCCAAAACATGAAATTCTATTTCATAATTAATCTTGGTTGTTGCCATATTATGAATGCAGCCATCCTTGTGATTTTCCACATGCACCAAACTGTATACCATTTTCCTGCAAGACTTCATCTTGCATACTGCCAACAATTTTTCAATATCTTTTGTACATCATAATTCAACATGTACAACACCTTTTGCAATGATCTTAGAATTGTCTGCACCTGGTAATTCAATCACAATTACCAAACAACTTAACCAACTAGAATGAATCATCATTCTATACATATGCATGTTCATAATTAATAAAAATAATTTTATTATTTCAATTTTCTACACATAAAGTATTTTGTAGTCTTTATTCCTGTGACTACCTGGCTTCAACTTTCATGTTGCAATGTCTAACACCTCCTTGAAATTTCCTCAACTTCACGAGTTAACAACATTTCATTTGTTAGTAAAAATTATTTCCATGCAATAATATATATAGATGCATGTAGTTACAAACACATTCAACCATTGTATTTAGTATACAATTCTATCACTTACTATGCTTGAGTGCAATTCTCAATGCATTCTTATTCAGTGCACCCTGCATTGAATTACATAATGCTCTTTATCTCAGTCATGTATCTCACCATCCATAAGTTGGAGTTCTGGCCAATGTGTTGACACCTTCTCCGCACACTTCCTATTGTCTTCCCAATTAATTGGATGTCTTCCTTTTTGACCCGAACACTACACCAAGAATATAAATTTGTGGTGATCATTAGTGTTAGCAAAAAGGTTGCAGCCCAAGTTTTATTTAAAAGTAGGAAGCTTTTAGTACCTGTGTGGCCCATAACCTTTCCATATCCACACCTTTCCATATCCAACCAAGTCCTAGTCTCATACATGACTAGCTTACTGGCATTTATTCCTATAACCAGTTTTTATCTTTAATTATTTGGTTATCACCCCATAACCAATTAACGTGGCATTTTACTATGTCAGTGTGTTCATTCAGAAGCTAAAAATATTTGAATTAATACAGGCCTCTAGCCTTTACCACATCTAGTGGTATGCATTAAATAATATAATCCTGTGATTTTATAAAATAACTCTAGCTGAGGAAATTCTTACCAAAATTTCCTTTCAACAATTATGCAAAAAGAGTAATAAAAACTCATACCTGCATGACTGCCATTAATAATTTTTTATACTACCTGAATATTTGATGGCAGTAGAAGCTTTCATGCTTCTTTTATCAAACTTATAACCATCACTTCAGCTCTTTGTTGCTTCCTTCCTTATGCAACAACATCACCAACAACACTTGCAAACATGCAAGCATTCTTTCCTCTGGTTGACCCAACAATCCATAACATACTTGCTGCCAAAAAAATTGCAACAACCTCTTTCTCCCTACAATTTTTTTTCTTGTTGATCCCAGAAATTCAATTCTTCCCCAATTCCCGAATCTTCTTGTGCTCCCACAGTGATCATTATGTATGATTATTCCTGCCTTGGGCACTTTTGACGTAGTTTCCCCACCTCAGCGGGGTCTGTTGACCTCCCAGTCGATGGATCTTCAACACTCGAAGCTAGGGAAGCTCTTAAGGTCCCTAATAGAACCTCCACGAAACAAATCCATAGGCCTTGCGCGAAACCTCACCTGTGAGAACTAGTGGCGGGTGCAAGCTTCCTCTACGTGACCACCGACTATGACCACACGCTTATCCAAAAGGCGTTTCGGGATTTCGCGTACCAGGTGTTTCGATATGAGTCACCCTCGACTCTCTCTATCCCCGAAATCTGAAATAAGAGTCTCTCACGTGATATCTCTTTTCTTAAATTCCACCGGCGTGACCTCTAGTTATGACCTGGGTCCCAGCTTCCGAGTCCTACGGGATTTTATCCTTCGCGAACTTTGAGGATTAGCTCTCCTCCTTTCTCCCGAGGTCCAAAATCTCGAACCCCGTTCACTTAAGATCAACGGTCCATAGCTTTCAGGGTTTCGACGGTCTAGATCAATTCCTCGCGAATCAACAATTCGCGTTTTGAGGTTTCGAAAAATAGTTCCCCTCTTTTCTTCCGATCTCTACTTTTCCGAAATCCACGTGAGTCAGATCCAACGACTCATAGCTCCTCGTAATCCAACGGTGTGAATCCTTTGTCATGAATTGGGACTTCACGATTTGTGAAATCAAAAAATAGTTCTCTTCCCCTTTCCAACTTCCCACTTCATGAAATTCAAGTGCGTTAGATCATCGACTCACACTCACCGTGATTCAATGGTCTAGATCTCTCCTCGTGAATCGGATGTTCGCATTTCAGGATTTTTAAGAGTAACTTCCTCCATTCTCCCAACTCCCGATTTTCGATTTCCTGATGAAAGGAATCAACGGTTCAATCTTCCTTGAGATCGATGGTTCGCTACCTCTCCTGAGATTTCGAGTGTTGAATGACTCTTAGCATTATCCTCTTACAATATATACAATGTTTTTAGGTATTCTGTAGATACCAAAACCCTAATCCCTTAATCCGAGATTAATTTACAAAACCGCTAAAAATAGCAAAAACCACCCAAAAAAAAAAATTTGGGGCGCTGCCCTGGGCTATCACCCGTTGTCGAACATTGGGCATACCTGCCCCCCCCTAGGAAAGCGCCCGATGCACACGGCA
The DNA here is from genome assembly GCA_000966675.3 of Picea glauca. Classification (NCBI taxonomy): domain Eukaryota; kingdom Viridiplantae; phylum Streptophyta; class Pinopsida; order Pinales; family Pinaceae; genus Picea; species Picea glauca. The sequence continues at coordinate 184,437 of JZKD02S2318140.1, read as the reverse complement.
CAAACAAAGCACTAGTACAAAGGATCGTCAGACGCAGTTGTCATATCTGACGCACCCACACACCCACATGCAAAGAATATAACACATACCCAACATTCTCCCACTTGTTGTTTTCTTTGCATCCAGGAGTCCAGGGGATTATATAGTCAACAATCCAAGGCAACAATGCCCATTGTTACTCTACACCAGGAGAACTTTTCTGTGCTCACAGACTTTGTCAATGAATCTGCAACATTCTTCAAAGTTTCAACCTTTTCCAGCAACAACTTCTTTTCCTCAACCATGTCTCTCACAAAGTGATACTGAACATCAATATGCTTTTTCTTCGAATGATAAGCTGGGTTCTTTTCCAGGAAGATTGCACTTTGACTGTCACAATCTAATCTCACTGCTTGTTGTACCAACCCAATACCTGAACATAATCTTTGTAACCATATTGCTTCCTTGCTTGCAGGAGTCGCTGCCATGTATTCAGCTTTTGTAGTTGAGAGTGCCACTACAACCTGTCTTTTTCTCATCCAACTGATTGCTCCTCCAAATAGGTTAAACACATACCCACTTGTAGATCTTCTACGATCCAGATCTCCATCCCATTCTGCATCAACAAAGCCATGTATGTCCACCACTCTGTCCAATCCCGGTCTTCCTTGGTAGCACAATCCATAACTGGTGGTGCCACAAAGATACCTGAAGACCCTCGTTATTGTTGTCCAATGCTCCTTCCCTGGCTTTGACATATACCTGCTCAAAACTCCCACTGCAAGTGTAATGTCTGGTCTAGTAAAAACCATTTCATACATCAAATTGCCAACTGCACTAGCATACGAAACATGGGACATGTCCTCTTCTTCTTCCCGTGTCTTGGGACAATGATATGCAAATAACTCTACACCTATGGGAATAGGAACCTTGACCGTTTTACTTCCATGCATATTAAACCTTTGCAATATCGCCTCAACATATTTTCTCTGATTCAACCAGAGTTTCCTATTTGCACGATCTCTTTTAATCTCCATTCCCATAATGAAGTTAGCAGCACCAACATCCTTCATGTCAAATTTGAAGGATAGTTGTGATTTCACCTCTTTGATAGCATCCATGTTATTTCCTACCAACAACATGTCATCAACATACAACACTATATAAATGAAGTGATTACCAACATTCTTGGAATATACACAGTGATCATCCTTACTTCTTACAAATCCCAATCCAAGGATGTATGTGTCAAACTTTTGGTACCACATCCTAGGTAATTGCTTCAGACCATATAGTGACTTCTTTAGGTTACAGACCAACTCTTTCTTTCCCTTCATTGTAAAGCCTTTTGGCTGCTTCATGTAGATTTCTTCTTCCATATCCGCATGTAGGAATGTTGTCTTCACATCCATCTTTTCCACTTCAAGATCAAAAGCAGCAACAATAGATAAAAGAAATCTAATAGAAGTTAACTTAGCAACAGGAGAAAAAATCTCACC
>JZKD02S2318140.1:134364-151269 GCA_000966675.3 Picea glauca | reverse complement strand
TGTGCTAATATGATGCTCACATTGTAAATATATAAATAAAATAAAAATTATCCAATAAATAAATGAAATAATAATTTTATTAATTATCTGAATGGTATAAATATTGATATCTTTCCCTTTCAAAAATTATTTTTTTCTACCCATATTTTCACAATTCATTATAGCATTTAGAAAATAAGTTAATTAACTAGATTTTAGGGAGTCTATTTTCTTAATAGTGAGTCCATTTAACTTAATTTATTTTTTTAAGATTTAAGAAATGGTTTTATATGGTTGTTTTTATTAATGTGAAAAAGATTTATTAAAAGAATTTGGTAAAATGTTTTTTTTATTAGAATGAGAATGTAAATCTGAATATTATAGTTATTTTTTGTTAAACTTACCTTCTGAATATATAAATGAATTTAATAGATTAAATAAAACATTCTGATTATACAAGCTTAACCACTCAAATCCAATCATTTCCCATGAGATTTCAAAAAAATCAAACAAAAAAATCACCTCACCAAAAAGTCAAAAGTTAAAACGTTTACACTAGGCGTTTAGACTACGCTTTTACGGAAATGGAACTGAGGGGAGCGAATGAGATCAATTGCTTTTTCAATTCGTTTTAATGTTGCTTTTTTAATTTAATATCGACTGCTGGATCCTTACAACCATTTCAATCCAAGGGTTGATTACAACTTCACTGCAATTTGTATTGGCTGCCGTTGGATTTGATCGAATGGCTGTGCTTGAGCTGAACTCCCGGTTGCTGGATAATTATGCAAAACGTGGGAAAAAGCAAACGTGACGTTATGGCGGAAAAAAGCGGATCCAATATAGAGTATTTCGCAGTGATATTTGAGAGGGAGGCTCTCCTCCGCTATTATATTTTATGTGCTGTCTTCTTGCTTGCTGTATTTCTCTCTCAGCGGTAGTGTTGTTGTAAAGTGGAGTGCTATGTGTATTGGCTGTTGTTGTTATGTGTCTGGCTCTGTGTATTATGTTTGTGCTTCTGTTGTGTTATGTCTGTGTATGGGATTGTTCTCTGTTGTGTTATGTGAATCCTGTGTCTGTGTATGTAAACCCTGAGAGAGGAAGAAACCCTAGCAGCTCACAGCGCTGCTACAGCCATAGGCGAGCGTGGAGCAGCGTTCCGTGAGCCCGTGAGCCATCATTATGGAAATATATCTCACTGTGAGTATTGTAATCGTAGTTTTTTTTCTTCTTTCTTGATTCGTCCATTGAGGTCTTAATGTCAAATTTTAATCACAGAGAGGCCCGGAATGGAATCTGCCGAATGATGATCCATGGAATCTGTCGAATGATGATCAGCAGGCCCCGGGAGACGATGGAATGCCCACCTGTTAATTTTTTGCACCGGTCCGCGCGCGACGCTGATGGAACGCCCACCTGTTAATTTTTTTGCACTGGTCCGCGCGCGACGCTGAACAGGTACATATTCTACGTTTTACTGCATAGTTTCTTCTTTGAGAAAATGATAATGAAAGAATGAATGAGAAGAAATACAAAGAATGAATGAAGTTGTGTGTAAACTTTTATTACAGTGTGCTGTAAATAGATATTTTATTATGCCTTTGCCCGGCTCTCAAGCAGCAGCACCTGGACCTGTCATCTTGACCCTCACGCCCCCACATCTTAAAGGACTTGCAGCTCGTACTGATTAAACCGGGTCAAGCATTTGATGATTAACCTCCTTTTATTTTTAAAACTTGCCGAATGATTGAACTCATATATCTCCCTGCAATTCTTCTCACGTTAATATGTAGATAGTTGGAATTGCTAGATAATTGTGGGCAACTCATCGGCCTGTAGAGCTCTCTGTCCGGACTCCGGATAAGCGAAATCTCGAGTTCGGATAAACGAAATCTTCAGCCTGTACACACCCGTACAGCGCACCAATGAAACGGTAGGAGGGTAGGTAACCTTGGGGGGCTTTCCTGTTCAGTAGCCAGCGCACCAATGAAACTGTAGGAGGGTAGGTAACCTTGGGGGTTGTCCTGTTCAGTAGCTGCCTATTCAACCACGCGTAAGCTGTCCATTCCGGACCTGCTATCCTGCTTCGCCTTCTTTAGTGGGTGTTTGAGTTAATAGCGTGCCCAGTATTCATAACTTTCTCGTGGGAAGTAGTTTCGCAAGGGTTTTTCCATTTGATGCTTTCTTTTATTTACTTTTAAATCTCTTAAATCCTTATTATTTACCTTTAATACACAGAATCTTTAGTGTGAGCGAACAAATATTTTTTTCTATATTATTAATTTATAAGTTTATAACTTTGTATTATTTTTTAAAATTATTTTTTAAATTATTAGGTTATAAATTTTAATACTATTCTTTATTTATTAAAATTATTAATAATTACATTTTGTTGAGTATGTATATTGAAAAAAAATCGAATTTGTATTTATGGTAATGTTAGAGATTTATAATTTATTAATAGGCATATTATTCCTATACTTTTTACTTTAAATGTAGTTTTTTAATAAATAAAATAGAAAAAATATAAATTATTAAAAAAAATTGAAATGTTAGAAAAGAGTTTCACTAAATAAAAAATACTCTTAATGAATTATTTTTTATATTTTTTATAAGTTTTTTTAGCTAGTTAAAAACAAAACATTTGAGAGGAAGATAACAACACTTAACCATTAATCATCATTCGAAAAGAGTTTCACTAAATAAAAAATACTCTTAATGAATTATTTTTTATAAATTTTTTTAGCTAGTTAAAAACAAAACATTTGAGAAGAAGATAACAACACTTAACCATTAATCATTTAAGTTAAATCTATTGATGTGATTTTTAATTTTATGAAAAATCTTGTACACACTATCAATTTCTTGATATGAATGACTTCTCAATATATTTATTTTATATATATTTTTATTTAAATTTTTTATATTAAAAGATTTGAATGATTCTAATGTGTAATTATGTTTTTTAAATTTTAATCTATGTTTTTAAGATGTAATATTTTTATTATTAACATTTAGAATTTAAATAAATTGAATAATTTTGAGAGAATTTAACAAATTGAATAATTTTGAGAGAAATTTTCAGGATAGTTTAGAGTAGAAGTCATGTCGAGATCGACTTTTAGGTTATAGATTTGTATTTGAATTGTCTTCTTTCAATTTCAAAACAGTGATGATAAATTTGTTTATTTGATTTGTCCTCTTTCAATTTTAAAGGTAGACATTTGAATTTGATCATATATTTTATTATTTCATGTTTTTGGAGTTTTTTTTGTCATAACAATAATCCTTCCAATCTTTTGGGGTCCCTTGTCCCACAAACAAGGAGGTCTCATACACCATTTTGGTGTGTGGCTTCACAATGACCTTAAAATTAGATTATTATTTTTATTATTATTTTGTGGAGTGGCTATCATTTTTCAAGTATACAATTTTCCATCTTCTTTTAGAGATACTTATATTTATTTTTCATATGCAAGTGTTAGAAATTTAATATGAATAAGATATGAAATAGAAATGAGTGGAAATTTTGAAAATCTATTCTTAAGGAAAATTTAGAAATTTCACATCAATACTGGAGGTTCCCCAAATCTGTTTCCTATGAACTTTTAGCCTTATGGAGAAATCTGAAATATCAATTACAGCAGAATATATTTCACTTTTGTTCAACCAAAATCACTAACCCAACAAAACAAATACCGAAACAATACACTTCAAGAGGAGAAGATTCAAAGCCCTAAGGGCTTAATCCCCTTCATAAATCAAACTGGGAAAATACTCTATAACGACAGATTTATTACAACCCTAACTCTGCCCCCTTAGTTCCTTTTTAGCTTGTTAAATTGCTTAGTAAATTTGCTAACTTTTCATGATAAATCTACATGCTTGTAAGTTTTAAACCTTAATGAAAAGTAAACAATAACATTCACACATAATACTTAGAGATTTACCTAGAAACCCTTAATTGGAAAAATCAATAAATGTTTAGAGCCACACCTCTAACTCTCATTGTATTAACTTCACTATTTACAATACAATATATATAATTCTGTGGCATCCAAAACCCTAATATGTTTACCTAGATTAGATTCCTTGATTGGAATTACATTAGAAGGGGCCGGAATACCATTGGCTTGAAAACACCAAAAATAGGTTGAAAATGGACCAAAAAAACCCTTTTTTTAGGTTTTATACGAGGGCTTCGCCCATGAACCCCCGAGTAGGGGGGGACTTGTAGGGAACCCCTTTTAACTCCCCCTTGTTCCCATCACAACGTACAATGCATGGGGCTAATTGTGTAAAGAATAAAGCACATACCCAACAATACCAAACAACCCTAGAAACTATTCATTAACATGAGAAACATACGTCCGATTTTTAGATTTGCAATGCACAATATTTGGAAAGCAAAGGTACACTTCATATTACAATATAATGAAAATACAAGTACATATCATCAGCTCATCACAAGGTGGTACAACATGTCCTTTCCGCTTATCACAAGCTATGACACTCCAATTGCATCCAAACCTTGGCAAGGGTATCCACTATCCACATCAAAACCTAACTAGCAATCATAGCTTAGCAAGGTATCACACCAAGTTACTCTTAACCACTCCAAAGGCTAAACAACAAGATAGTATCCACGGAAACAAGTCCACCCTTGATCATTGACTTGCATCATATAGGTCTTCTAGGAGATTCACAAAGCTTGCATCACACAAGCTCTCAATATTCTTCATTCCTCTATCACTTTTTTTTTTTAGTCTAGGGTTTACATCACACAAACCCTAGGCCTTCTTGCATAACACAAGTAAAAAGGGTCCAAGACAAACCCTAGCGCTAGCCTTCCAAGGTTCTTGTTCATTATAGGGTTTGCATTCCACAAACCCTAGGTCTTCTTATCATGCATCACACAAGCACCAAGATATTTAGACAGTGTTACAATGGAATACGAAGAGTACATCGACATAAGCTCTAAGACTTCTTCAGGCTAAGCATTACAACAAGCTCCAAGACTCCTCTACTCTTGGAATAATTTTCCCTTCATTCTTCCACCATACATCACACAAGTACAAGGCTCCTGGATCATCTGAAGCTCTAGTCTTATTTTATCACGTCTCCCCTAGGTTTCTATCACAAACCCTTGTGCTACCTCTCTTACATCAACACAAGAAGACTTCTCCATGACAATACAAAGAATGAGTAATGACAACAAGCCAGGCATGCATCCAAGTTCTTAACTCCTCTAATACTCATGATCTTCTCTAGGATAAGCATAAGCCCTAGCTTCCTCTTGGATCACACAAGTAAGGACTCCAAGAACATCTTCAAGAACTAGCATATATCTTCATGTATCCTCTAGGGTTTACATCACAAACCCTAGGTCTTGGTCCCTATAAGACTTCTCTAAGACAATTATAGAGATAAAACTAAGTACATCAATAGTAAGTAACGAAAAAGGCTCTCTCATCCCTTTATATTGAATAGTTGTGGGAGGAAAACATAAAACATGGATTAGGTCCACAAAAGGAAACCTGGACCTAAGTCAACAAGGAAACCCCACATGGAGTGCTATACAATACAAGGATGACAAATGTCACACTGGGATTTTACCCAACCCCAAGGTGTCATGCCTTCCAAGCATGATGCCCCTCCTCAAAGATGGTGTGATATCCAACAAGTTGTTATCCCAATGCTCCCTTTTACTTGGTGTTTTGTTCCTTGTGTCCTCATACAAGGTGCTTCTCCTATAGTTGTGTGCACATGTCCTCTTGTGCCCAATGCTCCTCAACATGTTCCATGGTAGTTACTTGCTAAAATGCTTCTCCTCCACATGTATCCAGGTTCACAACCAACCTCCATGAAGTATGCTCCTCAACCCAAGTGTCCTCAAGTCAAGTGCCTAACCACCAAGGTGTATCTTACATGGTCCCATGATCTTAGGGCTAAGTACCCTCCTCTAAGGGCTTAGCGCTAATCTTTTTAGGTAGATTCCTTTCCTAGTCAAGCAACCGACACCCAATGGGTTAGTCATCATGCAACATAGGATAACAACGCCCTAGGTGAGTTCATTATTCCAATACTCTAACCAAGGTCAAGCATCCATTCAAATTGATCCATCCATATGTCCATCAAGCATCACTAAGGGACTAGGAGACCTGACAGTTTCCTAGATAAGTGAAAACACTTTTGGAGTAACCCCAAAAACTAACGTGTATGGTTTAGTAGACTCGCTAAATTTGAATTTTATTTATATTAGTTGACAAGATTTTTTTAGGGATGCTTAAGTTGCGGATAGTATAACATACTAATACTTCACTTATGAAACCTAAGTCCATTCAAAGTTAGCAATTGGAAACATTGGGAATTTTTTATTCCATTAAAATGAAAAATGAAAAATGAAAAGCGTGCACTATGTGATGCTCTGTCAAAATCAACTCTCATTGATTCTTATTACATTGATGAACAAGTCTTTGTATCTAGCCCGTTATTGTTGATTTTTCAATAGGCAAGGCTTAAGCATGAAGTTCATTCCATTTTAGCATTTTACTTAAACCATAAAAGAAAATGTTGCAGCAACCAAGATCATAAGAAGAAACACCATGCACAAGTACACAAGAAGTATCCTGGGAAACCCTTCTCAACAAAGGAAGAAAACCCATCCAATCCTTTGCTCTATTCTTCAAGAGAAAGACCTCCACCACCAAGAAAACCTAGCACACAAAAAGGTGCTCACAAACCCTAGAAGACTAGCGCCCAAGAGAGGTGCGCACTTTTCCTAAGAAGATATACTTGCTGAAATTTCCAAACTCACACTTGAGATATGATTCCTCATTGGAGAATTTACCTTTATTTATATTAGACTGACCCTGTCAACAAAAGTGTCTATTGGCACAACAGGACCGACCTCAATAACTTATAATATAATTAATAATTACCATATTAATTATCTTTTACATTAAGGTGGGTCGACCTGTACCCTTTACATTACAATTAGGGTTACAGGTAAGTCTGACTCTTGAACAATATAGCAAGGGATCTCATACACCCACAAGTGCTCAGCCACTAGGGGCACATCCATAGAGATGTCCATATCTCTATCTCACTACGTCTCATAGGAGAACCACACTCACTAGTGCTCAGCCACTAGGATCACGTTCACATGTGCTCATCCATAGGCACGCCCAACTCAATAGATCTTCTTTCCCACTGCATTACACAGGAGAGTCATCTGGAGTTCATCATCTCAACTCTTTGCTCAGAGGAGGCTAATACATCGTTTTCATCTTTGTCTCACAACGATGCACCCAACTCATGGGAATTCACATGTTCACCTGTGCTCATCCACATGGACGTCTAACTCAACAAATCTTCTTTCTCACTGTGTTACACAAGAGAATCATCGGGAGTTCATCTCAACTCTTTGTAAGGAGGAGGCCAGCACCACGTTCCAGTTCTGTCTCAGATAGGAACCACACACCCAACTCAGGGGCTCTCTCTTAGGTCTGTGTCCTGGAGGATGTCTCACGCAGCTGTAATCATCAACAGTTATAAGTGGCCTTGTGCAAAATTTGTTATGGGTTGTGTGAAGTGGGTGAGTTACATGTGGATATGCCATATTTCACTTCTATATTGTAGTAGACCTACATTTCTCCCCAAAATACTTTTTTCTACTATTTTAGGCTATCCTTGAACACATCAATCAAAGATATATAGTATTTAGGAGGATGACGATGGCCTCCTAAAATATATAATGAAGTCGGACAATTTAAAATGTAACTATTGAGTTTTTATAGTAGCATTATATATTTTACTTTGTTTCAAGAGAATATCCACTTCTTTCCACATAAGTTAATTTAATTTCATTTGTTTACAAAATGATTTAGCACATAGAAATCCTTTTAAGTATAAAACAATTCAAAGTCTTTATGGATGTTGGATGTGATGCTGGTTGGATCTTTCCTTTCTTCTATAAACTTGGAGTTATTGAGTCAATAGTGAAAAGGGTGAGACAAAATTGGTAAGTGTTAATTTAAAATCACTTCAAAGACTTTATGTATTTTGGATGTTGTGTTTGTTGGATCTTTCCTTTGTTCTATAGGTTTGGAGCTATTGATTCAACAATGAAAAGTGTGAGATGAAATTGGTAAGTGTAAATCTAGTGGAATGTGATGGGCTCCATTCACAAGGGAGAAATCACCAAAAGACCACCATCTAAATATTTTGTTTAGAGTGAAAACATGGTTTCATCACTAACTCCTATCTAGTTAAGAAAATGGAAAACTAGTTAGGCATAGTATTCAATTGAACAACAATTACAAAATCCACTTGGCTTCATATAGTTCACATTCCCACTATTGCTTTGCAATTTTTTGTTGTGGTTGGTAGATGACGTAAAAGGAAGATTAGTGGGTGAAGTGCTTCTATAGTTGCAAGCAAGAACTTATATGTAATTGTTCAAGTATATTGTTCAAACAATTCCTTTGAGACCGACATTCATGTGTTACCATGAGAATTTGCAATCATTACTTCAAGAACAATGCTCAAAGTGCTGAGAATATACACTCCCAAGCTTAAAAGCTAACATGCAAGTGCAAAGTAAGCAATAGGATGAAACAAAATAGAAAACTGGACTCGCATATAAATGTGCCAGATATATGTGGTATAATATCCTTATCGAAAACATCACCGTGGAGGAATCAAAGAATGACTTTATTTACTCGTCAAACTTGTATACATACAAGGCTATTATGAAAGAATGAGGCCCAATAATCACTGAGGATTATATGAAATGAATTGTTGATGTTACACAACTCCCAGACTCTCCCCAAACTATTGTATACTTTCTCCACTTGTGAACACTCTTCAAACTATTATATACTTTCTCCACTTGTGAAATTCTGCATTGGAGTGACTGAAATATTTATTGCAACTCTTCTCCTTTTCTTCCCCTTATTTGATGCATCCCACAGTGATGGTTTAGTGTTTGGTCCACATGTTGGACGAACTCTAGGCATAGAAAAAGAAAAGTCTCAACCCCCTCTTCATACTAGAAGTTTAATTGATGAATGACATTGTAGATAGGGAAACTACACCTGCAATTATTGCCGATCTTTTAGTTATTTTCCTTAGAATTCCATTTGGCAACAATGTCATGACCTATTAGGATTGTTATCGCACAATTTGTACTTTGAAAGAAGGGAAAAGGGAAATGAAGACAAATTGATGTAATGGGAGACTATCCTATCACTGTCACCCACAGGATGTCTCTTTCTATTTAGGGTGGTAGGCCCAGGGGAGACGTCCCCGATGACTTGGGGTTTTGAGAAGGCAAAGGATAAAGGCCGAGTAAAAGTTTCCCTCTCACAAGTCACCACCGATCAGAAAGTCCGGCTAAACAACCAATAAAGAGATAATAAAACCATAAATGTAACTGCCGGGAACAAAGCAACATAAAACTATATTTGCAAGAGCACTTGTTGGTTATTACTTCATATAATCAGAGACTTTCTCAACAAAAGAAATTGACTAATGTATTGATGAAGTAAAAAAAGATGTATAACAGTAATAATCATAAGACAATACTTCACAATAAATGCTTTAGAGAAGCTTCAAAATGAGCAAGAATGATTAATCATCAACGTCATAACACCAACATTCATCAGAAGCAAGTAAGGCTATGCATTAGTCAATCTTTTTCAATTTCTTAAAGAAGCTTTAAATGCTGCAAAGTATGCCTATACTCAAATGAATAATAGCAACAATAAGGTTAGAAGGTCAATCTAAACTAGGGTTAGAAGGTGTTAGTTGTTCAAATATTTGGATGTTTGAGAGTTGTGATCAAAACACTCAAGAGAGAGAGATCTTAGATCACTATCTTCATGGGGAAAATGGAGTCAATAAGTGGTTGCAAGAATTGAAGGAGCAAGATGATAGTAATAGAGCAAAAGACAAGAGGAATTTGATGGAAGAAGTGTTGGTAAGCCAAGGCTTCAACCACCAAACCCTAGGGGAAAACAACTACTAAGGTGTAGGTAACCCTAGGCCTTAGTAGGTTTTCCTCCTTTAACTCAATGATAAGATAAAAAACGACTAGGATGAAGGACAAGTACCAGGGTGTTGCAATGGAAAGGCCCTAGTAATGGCTTCAACAAAGAAAATGACTCCTTGACACAATCTAGTAGGTAGATAGAAATTAGAACAAGGACAATAACATGTGCTTGATCCCTAGGGTTTGAGCTAGCAATTTTATAAATTAATAAAATGTAAAGTAAAACACCATAACCATTCAAGTAAGAGAAGAACTACAGAAATTTACTCACATTCACCATGTATCATCAATGCAAAACCCTAGTTGTAGACTTTCCACCAAGAAAAATGCCAATTACACCAAAAATAACCCTCCTTCAACAAGTGCACACTAGAATTTCAGCCTATACCCTAATGAGGGCGCAAATTTCAGACCTCAAACAAGTGTGAATGAAAGATGATGAGAAAATGAGAGTTTTAGCTCTCTACTTATACCATACCAATGACCTTTAATTTTATTTTAGGTCACAAAAGGTCGACATGGCCAAATTTACATCAAAATACTCTTTTACATTAAATGTCATAATTAAAACCCTAAACCAAGCATAAATGATGATGTCATGCCCTTTTAGGGTGACATTAGGCCCTTTTAAGGCAACGTTGGATTTTTGGAGAAAAACGTTAAGCCTTCTTGGGCCTTAAGAACCTGCCACACGTGCCACTTGGCACATAACTGCCTCCCAAAAGATCCACAAGTACTGGATGATGTCATGGGTGTCCTAGGTGATGTCATGGGCCTTCCAAGGCCTACGTCCTAGTGGAAAGGGTACAACCCCCCTGGGTATGGGTCTGCCAAGCTGCCTCTGGTGGAAGGTCCTCCTCTTCTTCGGTGCAAATCCTCTGATTTGTCTCTGCCCCCTGTTGGGGTCTCAACATCCATCTAGTGGGATTTCAGCCCCATGGAGGTCCTAACTAATCATCTCCTCATGTGTACCTATCCATAAGGGTACCTGTCCATCGGGTATGGTCCTGAAACATCAATAGATACGCCCTCCATGGGCTCATAAGTCACATGGATCATAGCAATGTCAATCACATCTAATCATCAAGTTATTAAACATGTGCATAAAACCCCTTTTACCTGGACCAGTGCTCAAAGACATTATACTAATCTACAAGACAGGTTTGGAGGAAACGCTAGGATGTCTTATTGGGCTAATGCTAGATCGAGGTGATGGATGCTGCTACTGTTGACAAAGTGGAGGCGCTGAAGAATGAAAAGATGGGCCCTCCAGGGCCATGCTCAATCTGATCTGGCTCTCGGTACTCCATGTCTAGGACCTGTGGGCCTCGAGAAATAATCTCCTTAGTTATCCCTAACTGGGGGATAACAAGGATCATCCCAGATCATGCTTCCCTAATGCACAAGCTTTTGGTCCCATAAAACCTAGTTTTTAATAGTATGAGGAAACAATTCCCTCACCTTCTCTATCAAAAACCACCTGGCCTTGTTGGAATATGACCTTTATGAACAATTCACCATTATTCATGCTCTCCTCTTCTCGTGGGTCTACACTTATTTTCAATGCCAAATCTTCTTCTACTTCTTCCTATTCTTTCATAACACTTATTTTCAATGCCAAATATTCTTCTACTTCTTCCTATTCTTTCATAACACTTATTTTCAATGCCAAATATTCTTCTACTTCTTCCTATGCTTTCATAACCAAGTCTTCTACCCTTGATTCAACATGCCTGGATCATACAATTTCAATTTTTCAACATTTACAATTGAATGTATGGTCATGCATGGAGGGAGATTCAATACGAATGCACTCTCAACAACCTGTACCGTAATTTCAAAAGGGACCTATCTTAAAGGCTTCAACTTCTTTCCTTCATATTGCAATATTTATTTTCTCATGTGTAACCAAATGTTGCCACCCCTGAAACTTGTGCCCCATCCTAGTTAATCATATTTGGACTTGTATTTTGCTAGACTCTTATATAACATGTCTTTCATGATTGTACATATGGCTATTTTTTCTAGAGTTGGCGAACTAGAAAACAAACATATGTCACTCTATTCATTACTCCCTTTTCGTGTTTGATCACTAGATGACATTGTTGTAGGAAATCCCTTCTAGTAAAAGTGTCTTGTTTTGTTGGGGCTTGATTTTTGTATACAAATATTTTAGAGGTTGACAATCGATATGAATTATTGTTTCATTTCCCATTTTATGATGCTTCCATTTCGTAACCACTTGCACCAATGCCCAAATCCTTTGTCATAAGCAAAATAATTAAAAGTGGAAGCTTAGACCTTTTTTGAACGATAACATATCGGTTTGCCTCATTTAAACATGTTTCCCATTGCACAAGGTGATGCATCAACTTCAATTGAAATGGTTGTTTGAATTTTGGAAGTGGGAATACTTGTGCATTGTTGATTTTATGCTTCAACTCATCAAAAGCATATTGTTGTGCTCCTTCCCAATGGACAACATGTTTTTTTTAAGTCAAGGCATGGAGTAGGGCTGCTATTTGGGAGAAATAAACTTCCTCATTTATTGGGTTGCCCAACAAAGCTTCTCACCTCATTCCCATTCCTTTTTGTGGAACAATTTATTATTGCCTCCACTTTGCTTCAATTAATATTGAGTTTGCAACCTCCCACTACATAATCCAAATATACCAAGGTTTCTTAGACAAATTCACATTTCTTCCAATTCATTGAAAGTTGATTTTATTTTAGAGTCTCAAGCACTTGCTACAAATGGAACATATGCTCGTCCCAAGAGTTTCACTAAACACAAGATTGTCATCCAATTACACTATGGAAAAAGAATTAATGAATGTGCATAAGACATTATGCATTACCCTCATAAAAGTAGCTAGTAAATTGCACAACCTAAATTGTAGCACCAACCATTCATAGAGTTCTTGCTTGGTCTTAAATGTGGTCTTCAACACATTTTCCTCTTTAATTATTACTTGATGGTAACTTGATTTGAGATTCAAATTGGTGAAAAACCTTGGATTTTGGAGCTGATCTAACAAGTCGTGAATACTTGACAATGGATTGTTGTTCTTTACTGTGATCTTGTTGAAGGCATGAGAGTCCACAAATATATGTCACATACCATCCTTATTGCTGAAAAGTACTATTGGACAAACACATGGATAAGTGCTTGACCTAATGGATCTGTGTGAAAGAAACACACACGATTGCCTCTTTAGTTCATCCACTTTTGAGATTGTTTGACTTCTCAATCATTCATTGCGTAATGGTGCCTCTTGTTGTAGATGTATCTCATGCTCTACCTCCCTTTTCGGTGGAAGGCCTTCAGGTTCTGAAATTTTTTCTTGAATGTCTCAATCAACTCCTCCAATTGTTGCTTTTGCTTATTTGAACAACTAATTTATGGAGTCTTTACTTATATGGAGAACTCTTCGTCATTCTTGGGCTTGAATATGAGAAAAACAAACTTCTTACAAGCATCTACCAATATTTTTTCTTAAGTAGCCAATATTTTTTCTTAAGAATAATGATTGTCCATCCTCCATGAATCTATACTTGTTGGCTCTTCTCATGTGAATGGCATATCTTTCTGCAAGTATTGGCAACCAAAAATAACTTCACAAGCATCCAAGGGAACAACGTCACATGTTATTTTATCAACATATGCATTATTGCAAACCTCAACTTACATTGGTTTGTTACTTGGAGATTGACATCTTTGTTCATCCATGCTAGTTGATACAGCTTCAGATAGGATTGAATTTTCAAATCAAATTGCTTCACATATTCCTTGGAAATCAAGTCCTTTTGTGAACATTGATATACAAATGCAATCACTTTGACGTTTTTTTATTTAAATCTTGTCTAGGAATATATTTTCTTTGTTTTCCAATTTCCTTTCTTCTACTCTCTTGTTATGCACTTGTAGGGATGATCTTTGTTGTTCTTCCTCAATCGATTTTTCTTTCAATTTGGATGATCTTCCTTGGGATGACGTTTCCTGCATAGGAAAGGGTGAACTTTCTTCATTTTTTGCTAAATTTCCCTACATTTTTGTATTGATTGTTGCCCACTTGTTGATGGTTATCCTACATAAAGTAAGACTAATTTGTGGACAGGGTTTTGAATGATTGTTTAGGCTATTTTCTCATTGAGATTAGATGTACAATCTATTTATTTTTTGTTTACTTGTGCAACCATTATTTACTTCAGTTCACCATTCTTTTTGTGCTTTGGGTAATGTTTCCCCGTCAAGGACAACTACTTCTAGACTGTTGTCGTCCTTATACACACTTGCAAGTGTGAGCCAAGTCCTTCTCACTTAGTGTGTCCTTGGAGGCACAATGCCTAGGTTCAAAGCCCACGCTGTCACTTTGGCTTGAGCCTCTTCCGTCTAGGCTTACTCCTAGGGAAGCCAAGGGGGGTGGTCCCTAGTTTCTAGATAAGATTTAGAGTTAAGTTCTAGGAGTTGTTTTTAATTCGTTAAGGTTTAGGGGAATCTAATCTATGATGCTAAGGCATCAATGCAAGATGCAAGATTTGTATGTCAAGCAAGCCCCTTTCTCTAAGTCAACTAAGACTAGTGCCTAAGGTTGGGTAGGGGGTCAACTAAATGTAAGGGTGTTTCGTTACAATATGATTACAAAAGATTACAAAAGAATAGTTATTCTTCAAAATTGCTAGATACAAGTTATTACAACAAAGAATGCTAAAGATACAATGATACAATGTAACAAGCTAACCACGTTTTGTTTGTATGTGCAGGATATAAAGAAGATTAAAGTATTAGCATCATTGACACATTAAGAGCATCATCAATATTCATAAGGATACTTAGAAGATTTAGAAATTGAAGCACAAGTATTCCACAACGATTAGGATGCCTTTAGTTATTTACCCACAAAGTATTATTAGATGCAGGATTGAATTACAAGTATTAAGCCCAAGGTTTAATTACTTAGTGAGTTAAGGGTTTCTTAAGATTTGAAGAATTTTAATTACCCTAGCTAAGTGCTTAACCAAAAACCTCCTCCCTCGATTTCCAAATAGCTGTTGGATGCTCAAGAAGTGAGGCAACGAGGCCTACCCTAGCTTCGCAGGTCAGCCCAAAGAATTGAGTTTTTACGGAAAGGACGCTCCACGCCACGAGGCTGGCCCCGGCCTAACACCTTTCGTTGCCCTCCTCAATCCCCGTTTTAGATGGTGAAGATAGTGGTTTTAAGGTACCCTATTAAGTCTATTAAGTAGGTATATCAATTGGTTAGACTTTTAGGTGTGTTGGAGAGTGTTAGGGTGACTTTTAGATGCCTTAAATTGGTAATTTCTTGCCAAAACCGAAACTTATTCCAGCTTATTAAGTGTGTTATGAAAGCATAAAAATGAAGCACTTAACACATGTATAGCAAGTAAAAGCAAGCTGAAATAACGATTTACCATGATTAAACCATTAACATGAAGAAGCTTGTTAAAGAATACTAAAGCACAAGGGCAAGGACAAGTTGCCAAAGAGAAGAAAAGATCCAAGCTTATACCACTTATCTTATGTTGTTAAAGCATTAAGAGAAAAGCATTAAGTGTGAAAAAGCTTGAAGATTTAGATGTATGCCTACACTATCAACTTATCCAACCATTTAACTTGAGTGTGTTGGCAAATGGCCTTAAGATGTTATAACATGAAAAACAAACCACTTACTTAACCATTTAAGCATAACCATTTAGTGTGTGTTGGATTAAAGCATGTGATCAAAATAGATCTTAGAAAAGCTTACCACATGCAACTAGATCTAAGCAAGTTGATTATGCCCCAAGGGCTTAAGCTAAGGATTAATGTGTGAGATCTAGATCTAGAATATTTTAAATCATTTAAGCATTAGGAAATATCAAAACACATTACTTATCCTAGCCTTACGATTTTGGGGGTTTCTCTCCCAAGGTGTAGGCAATTGTTAAACTTAGATGAACTTGAAAGAGAAATGAAAGCAAAACAAACTACTCAATGGCACATTGTGGAGGCAAGCCTACCTTATTGTGCCAATGAGGTTGAGGAAAGTGAGCTATACAATGATCAACACAAAAGCTCACTAAACCCCACGTCCTAGCTTAAGGAAATGCTTAAAAATTGAAAATTTTGAAATTTGCACTAACCCTAAGCTACCCTAAGCTCACACTTGGGAGGTAGGCCGTACCAATTCTCCTTCCAATCTTATGAGCAAGCAAAAATCTACTAGAAAGTGAGGAAATAATGAGAAATTAGCTAGAAAACGAAAAGGAGAGGTTGAGCTTTGTTATCCACTTGAAGAGAAGGGTCTTTGAGTGTTGTGTGGCTATTTTAGGGCAACTTAACCCCCTCAACCTGTTGCAAACCTGCAAAAACCAGCAAGCTATGCTTGCTGGAAAATCTACATACAACCAACAATGTGAAGAAAAATTTCTGTTTTTAGGGAAGAAATTTTTTCTCCTTAAAAACTCAAGATAAAAAGTGATTAAAGTGACCAATCTACCATGTTAAGTTAGCTGAAATATATATGGAATGAACATCAATGAAAGAAGTGAGTAAAAGATGAGAAAGATGGAGTTTATGTGTGCTTTAAGGGAGGACTCTTCCTTGAGGCAATCCCAATAAAGCTCTTGAAGCCAAACCTGCAACACTTGACAAGATAATATGCATACAAAGATAATATGATTGGATATGCTAATAAGATGAAATACTTGCACCCTATCTAGCAAACCCACATATATAGATCTACAAGAACACTTGTTGTTAGATCTACCCAAGTAACACTTTACCCAAGATCTAATCTATGCAATCATCAAATCAAATATTCACAATGTTACCTCACATGTAGCAAGAACAAAAATACTTGTTGCTCTTC
>JZKD02S2318140.1:112605-125269 GCA_000966675.3 Picea glauca | reverse complement strand
ATTTTACCTCATATGTTTGTAAGAACACAAATACTTGTAGATCTTCCCAAAATCCTCCAAAGCTATTTCCTTTTATTATCCAATGGGAAGAGGTTGTGACAACTAATTGCCACAATCCCTTAAAGAACAAAACCAGTGAAGAAATACGGCAATAATGAGAGAGATAGAGAGAATGGGATGGTGGGAAACTAGTAGCATAACAGTGAAATAATGAAAGGTGTTAAATGAGGGAGTGAGGGGTCTCTTAAATAGCTTGAGAAGCTAAGGAGACCCCTCTTGGATCTTCAACAAGTGTCAAAGATCCAAGGGACAAGACAACTCAATTGGGAAAGCAGCCGATGAGAGAAGAAGCTTTTAGGGTGAAGGAAATGGCAGGAAGGTGAAGTGGACGGTTGAGTTGGCCTCATGAAGGAGGCATATTGGCTAAGAGGGAAGGTCCATGCTTTCTTTGAAAACAAACTCCAATTTCATGCTTGATGTTTTCACTTTATTCCACAAGGAAAGCGTATGCTATCAAGAAAAGCGTGAGGACAAAGACGATGGCATAGGATTATGGGAGGAGGCAACTTTGGTAAGAAAAGACATGTGAGAGGTGATGCATTGGTCAAAGGGAAGACCCACGTGAAGCCTCAAGGTAAGATTCCTCTTTGAAGTTGGAAGTTTCCAAACTACGTGTTCCCAATCTAATTTATTCAAAAGAGAAATCGTGAGAAAAGAGGAATGCGTGAGGTTTAAAGAGGGAAACGCGTGAGCTTCAAAGGGAAGGCGTGAGGGTTGAGTGAGGGAGGAGTGTGAAGTCCACACTCCAAGGTGTGAGTGGACAGGAGAGGCGTGAGGTAAGGGAAGAGGGACCCACGCACCAATCTAAAGAGTGAGTCTCCAACTAATACGTGGGAGGGGGGACGTATATCCAAAATGGAAAAAGCGTGTGGATTGGTGAGGGCAAAAAGGTAAGTGAGGAGGGACGTATCATCCACGTGAGGCAAGGAAGGAGGGATGCGAGTGGGAGAGGGGCCCATAACTCATTAATATGAGTTATTAAATCAAATTATGACTTACACATATGCTCACGTGGGAAGGGGGACGTGATCTCACAAGGGGGATCAATTAAAACTTAAATTTAATTAAATGGGGGGTTAAAAGGGTAGGTAAGGGTTAGGAAATGGTTAGGTGGGGTATCTCTCACATTATTTGCCCTTTAATTCACTTAATTTGGTCCACTATTACAAAATTACATTTTCCCATGTTCTGGGTTTGGCAATTAAAATTGTCGTTTTCCCGAAAAACTCCTAAGCGGACAAACAACCTAGCAAAACTTGTCCGAATGAGTTGAAACTTGGTCCACGGGTGCAGGGGGTCTCATTAGCTTTATTTTGAGTACAAATACCCCTATTGCAAATCCTGGGACCTAAGTTTTACATTAAATACCCAGAATTAATTAATTAATTAATTCAGAACCTTAAAAAAAACCTAGCTATACTTGATGGAATTCCGCGAAATTTCGCGTACTGTCTTACATGGTCATTTACAACATTCCTAAACACTATCTACCTAGGAATAACTTCATTATAATGCCTTTCACCACTTTGGAGGATTTATTGGGTGGGAGTGAAAAACTCAAGGGAGATTAACCCGGCTGGTTAGGCCACATTAATCTCCCGAAGATAAAAAACACTCAGTGAAAGGAACTCTCCTAATGAAGAAAACCTAAGGCAACTGACCTAAAATGATCCATGTAGACTTATTACAATATTAACCCACACAGGGGTGCGGTAATCTCGCTTACAAAATTTGTGCTGGAGGCAAAAATTCCCTAGTAGAACCAAACTGTCTTCGACATACTAGCATCTGATGATGCATTACTTCATGGCACATGGAGTTGACCCCCTAGTTGAATAGGTGGTCAACAGGGTAGATAGTGTTGGTTCTTGAGGAGGTTCTAGAGGTCTGGGAGAGGAAATTACATAGCAGGGTGATTTGAGAATACCTCATCAGGTGGAGAGACTTGCCAACAGATGATGCCACTTGGGAAGGCGACCATATATTTCACCATCCTAACTTGCATTGCTTGAGGGCAAGCAATCTCGGGAAGAGAGGACTGTAATGTCACTTTCCAAATGATCTCTCTAGGAGATTGACGTAATAGCTTAAGTGATTCCCATAGGCTATAGTCAGTGGAAAAAGGGGATTAATTAATTATTTAATGTCATCAGGGGGGAAAGAGTAGCCATTTTAAAAGCGACATTGTATAATTAATTAAAAAGTTGTTTTTAAGTGACTAAGGATTATAAAGTCACTTTACTTTATTAAAAGGGTAAAGGGGTCAGAAAAGGGTCAATGAGGAAATAAAAGAGGAATGAGGCTACCCTCTCTCATTATGCATTGTTATTTTCTAAAAACAAAATTGAGAGAGCTCTTGTGGCTTTGGCTCCTGGGACAAAAAACCTTAGAGAGAGATTGGGTTCGGTGGTGAGACTATCCACCCTAGCCGGTTGTGCAGGAAAGATCATTCAAATCTTTCATTGTGTTTCGTTCTGGCTGAGTTCTTCATTTGCAGAGGTCGATTTGTCTTAAGAGGGACGAGTTTTACTTGTGTAGGCCAAGTTGGCTGAGATTCGAGAGAGGGTTGAGTGTCTTCAGAAGGGGGTGTATTTCTCTTTGCTGGGCGAGTTTATTTACAACAGAGGTCGAGTTTAGTGTGATGGGAGAATTTTCTTCAAACCTGGGTGAGTTTCTTCTCTGGTGGGATATATTTCTCTTGGCTGGGCGTGTTTTTGGTTGTTGGCTTGAAGTGGGTGCTGAGGGCCGAGTTTCCAGCCCGTGGGGGAGGTTGAGTTGAGGACAACAAGGTTTCATACTTCTTACTGGAGTTATACTACTGTTGGGGTCGATTCTTGAGGTGTAGGGGTTGATATAAGGTTGTTGGCTGAGTATTTCTGTAGTATAGGATGAGTTTACTGTTGTAGGGGAGGCTAAGAATAAGTGTCTGTCATCTATAGGCCATATTCTCCACTGTACCAGCAAAGACAACCTACAGAAAACATATATCAGGTTCCTTGTTATTTGTTGTTATACTATCTGCTGAGATCTTTTGATGTACTCCTGCTACAATAAATTTCTTTGGATCTCAATATTGGAGTTATTTTGTAAAACACAATAGAGAATAGTAATACATACAAACTATTTGGTGAAATTACTTGTGTTCCAATTGTTTGATGAAATATCTACATTTGAAACTAAGTAAATTTCCAAAAACAAATTAGTGGGGACAATACAAATTCCCTCACTATCTCTATTGAAAACCACTTGGAATTTTTTTAGAGTTTGACCTTTTTGAATATTTCACCAATATTCGTGTTTTCGTTATCTATTGGGTCTGAACTTTTTTTCCAATATCAAATCTTCTTCGACGTCTCTCCATGTTTTTGAAACTATGTCTTCTACCCTTGATGTAGGATTTCTTCAATGCCACCTTCGTGATCTAGAATGCTTGGCTCATATAGTTTAAGTTTTCAACAGTTACAACTGATGTATAAATCATGTAACCAAACTTTGCCACCTACTTGAAACTTTTGCTCCTTCTATGATGGTCATGTTTGGCCTACTTTGCTTGTGTCATTTGCAACATCTTTTGGACTTGATGAAGAACTTGCCTTATCATTTCAAAAAAAGAATAAGCTTTTCCCTCCTGTTTTCTTTGAAACACCTTCTTTACCCTTTTCTTTGCTATATGCCAAATTAGATGGGGATGAGGTGGATACCCAAAGCACACATCAAATGGCACCATATTGGTACATGAATGAATTGCCTTATTTTAGGAATTTTATATGTGAGGTATGCTTTCATCCCTAGGATGCCTATCATGGTATCCTCTTAATAAATGTACCAATGTTCTATTGACTACTTTAGTTTAGCCATCAGTTTGAGGATTGAATGAATTATACCCACTCAAAGTAGTATCTAGCTTATCTCAATGATTCTTTCGCAATGTGCTGAAGAATCTTGTATCCCTATCTTAAATAATGGACTTAAGAAATCCAAAATGACCCCAAAAACGCTCAAAATTTAAAGGTTGCATGTTTGGCATCTATGGTCTTGTTACAAGCAATTGGAACATGCATCTTGCTAAATCTATCTCCAACCACATACATGTAGTCATGGCTATTCCTCATATGCGAAAGTACTCCAATGAAATCTGTAGGAACACTCTCCCATAACTTGAAAGGAATTGACAGTGGTGTGTACATTCCTTTGTTGTGGTTGCTTGGCTTACATTTGCTACACAATGTGCACCCTCTTACATACTTTCATGGTTGATTTCGCATTTTCATGGACTTTCTTATCCCACTAATAAAAGGATCCTTGGAGTTTAGTGGCAGCCATAGGTTGCAAGAACGATATTTCAGAGGCCATGCACCTTGTTGTACCTTGCACGAGCACTTCTCATCATTTGTAGCAAGGACAAAGTTGTGGAGGATTATCGATGGATTGATGGAGGATTTTCTGAAGATATGTGGGTCCACTTGGACACTCTTGACACACGTGAGGCATGGTTACATGGCTTATATGTTGCATCATCTGATGGTGATCCTTGTTCCTAGGGTCAACCTTGGGCTCTGTACTACATTGATGGTTGATATGAGTAGGAAGGGAGCCTTCAAAGCAGTGTTACCAGAACCGGACTGGTCCGACCGGGTCATAGAGGAAACCGGTTCAAACCGGAAAATCAAACCATTATTCACTGGTTCCATACAGAACCAATTTTTTTTCTCAAACCGGTCGGTTCCATGCATCCGCCGTACGGCCGAAAAAGTAAGGGGATTTGCAAATTTAAGAAAACTAAAAAAAAAAAAAAAAAACATGCATTGGAAGGTTCTAGAAATATCTAGAGCCCCTATTAAACCTATAAAACCAACCCCACCCCCTCTATTTCACTCACACTATTCATTTGGGTTCTCTTGAGTTTGTGAGCTAAGGGTTTTTGTTGATTTTAGAGAGTTGATTGCAGGGCTGATTTGGAGAGGTTGCTAGGATGATTTGAAGAGCGGATTGTTGGGCTCATTTGGAGAGTTCTTTTGCTGAGTTTCTTGGACCAGATTTGGAGCATATTTGGAGCAGAGTTGGAGCTGATTTGGAGTAGACTTGGACAAGTTTTCTTGGGCAGATTTGGATCCCCAACCACATCAAGAGAATGTGTGCACTGATGTTGCAACTATATCTTTACCTTCTGGACCAGGGCAATCAAGTCAGGCTTGGAATCCCCTTGTTGAGTCTACTCATGATGAGGATGTAGATGATGACTTTGAGTCTGAGTATGAGTCTGAGTCTGAGTCCTCTGAGTTTCAGTATGCGAATTCAGATTATTAGATTGTGTAGTCTCTACTCTCTAGCCTCTAGCCTAGACTCTAGATTTATTTTTGGACTTTATAGGCCATTTAGAGACTTTTTGATGATTTATTTTGATTCAGATATTCATATGACTATGGAGCGCACTTACTGTTAGTGCTATTTTGGTTTTATACATTACTTGTTATATATATATGAGAAAATTTGCAAATTTGTGTATAATGGTTTGGATTCACATGGATGCACATGAATATGTATTTTTTTTTTTCAAAATTTGAATATTTTATGTATTTTTAGTGACTGGTTTTTTGATCCGGGTTTTTTCCGGTTTCGGTTTTTTGGGTTGACCAATTCAACAACTGGTTCGGTTCTAGTAACTTTGCTTCAAAGATGAATGATCTACCTCAAGGGATGTTTGGGTCATGGTTTATGGAGAGGTAAGGGTCAAACCTAGCTGAAGGAGATGAGCAACACACCTTGTTTGAGCTCCAAAACATGACATGTTGTAAGAAAAGGAATTAATAAGAATAAAAGATTGAATGTCCTCTTAAAGGAGGGGGCTAAGTCATGTTGAAGACAAAGAAATGCTAATGGAGTTGTTTCCACACATTTGGAGGTATACTTCACCTTTTGAGATTTTTGGAAGGAAGGATACATTGTTCAAGGCCTTTCCTACATATTTGGAGGTGAATTCTTTGCATGAGGAGATGCCATGTGGCATTGTTGACACGATCAAACTCCTTAGGAAGGATGTTTTGCTTATAAAGGTGACAAGTGGCATTATGGATTCATTTCATTAATTCAAAGACAAAAGGAAAAAAATGTCCCACATGGAGGAGCCCCAGAGCATGACATGTGGAAAGGAAAGACGCTAGAGGAGGAACACCCTTGCTTGGATGATGTCGATGGCATGTGGCATTAGTTACACTTGTATGGTCAACGCGGGTCACTTGATGAGGGGTGTTTGACTCCTAGGATGAAGAATAGTGATATTTTCTTTCTTAATCATAAAACTAGCCTCTCAAGGAGGGACTTTCTCTTCAAGAGGGCATCTAAAAGCATGTTAAAGGGGCATTACACATTGTTTGAGGCACGATTCACATATTTTGAGGAGATAGCTCAAAGAAGAGGTTGACGCATGTTACTTTATAATAAAATCAAACCCTAAAAAGAACTCTAAAGAGGAGCGCCCTACTTCTAGGGTTTTAGATCTCATTTATTATTATTTTATTCATTATGGTTTGATGTGAAAAGTAGAAATAGAGAAGATATTCATTTGCTAAAGGGATGGTTGGAAGATTTGGAGTTCCCCTACAAGATTAGTTGAATATCTTTTGGAGGATTGAAAGAAGGGAGGGTTCAATGTGAGGCTTTCCATCTCTCTTTCCTTTTCATGGATGGCTAGGGTTTTTAGAAGGATTTCCATTGTTTTTGCTGCTGAAATAGTATTTTGGATAAGAGAAAGTTTGTCACATAAGAAGAGATTAGGGTAGAGGCTGTAAACCCTCCCTAATCCTTTATGTAACCTTGAATTTTTGGAGGATTTGCTGTTGTAATTTTTTGGTTAAGTGAGACCTATTTGGTTCTCTTGATCTAGTTGTAAAATCATATTTGAATAAATGATGTATTATTGGTTGTTCATTCAATAAGAAGGTTGTCCTACTTTGTCTACTTCACTAGGGTTTTATACAATGTGTTGATATTATGGTAGCTGTGGGAGGTATCAACCTCCATGTGTAACCTCTTGATATATTAGAATATTCCAAAAGCTAGAGAAACCCTAAACATATGTGTGAGAACCCTAGAATACAAGTCATCTCAAAAAAATAAATAATATTGAAGTATTACCATTCAGAAAGAGAAGTTGGCCTAGATAGGTGACAAAGCGAATTATAAATAGAGGGCGCTTGAGTTCATTTGCACACTCACGCTCACTCAAGATAAGTGATGCGCAAGTCTAGAAGGAGTGCAACTGCAATGACTGCAGTTGGGTATTGGTCTTGGTCTATGGTTTTGGGATTATCTGCTTGGTGTGCTATCTTTGGAGAAAGGTGCGCTCTCTTTCTTATCTGTTGGGTCTAGTGCTACTTCCAGAATCATTCTATCTGTCAAAGGTTAAGGTGCTCAGGGTGGCTGCGTGCCTATGGTTGGGTGACAATATTGTGATATTGTATATGGTGATATGAGCACATCGAATATTTGAACAAGTTATGGGCCTACTCTACCTTCAGAACAGTCTAACCACTAGAAGGTAGATCGACAGTTCCTTGGCAAGCTCGTTGTGGCACCAGTTACAACTGCAACTAGGGTTTCTAAATTTGTAGCTGCAACAAACCCTAACCTAACTCTGAGGGCACTTCAAGTGAGACGTTTGGCAATTCTTGGACATTCTAGTGCGCCTTAGCCTAGCGCATCTCTTGGTACCTTCAGCTAGAAAAAACATCAAGGTTGAATTTTTGGGTCAAAGTCAAAGTGTATCTGGTCAAAGTCAAAGTCAAAGGCAATGATGATTTACTCCATGAAGTCAGAAAACAAGCTAGAAGGAGATTCAAACTTCAGAGCATGAGAGACAAGGATAAACTCAAAGGGAAGATCTCAAAAGGAAGAGGATGCTCAAGCCTATGCAACAAAGTTCAAGAGACATGGAGGTAAGAAAATATCTGGTTCAAGAATGAAATTCAATCATAAGAGATATATGTCAAAGGAACAATGTTTTGGATGCCATGACTATTGCCACTACAAAAAGCAGTGTCCAAAACTAGCAAAGAAGAGAAAGGAAAGACACCATGCGTCAGCTGCCAATGATTAAGAACCTTCAAAGAAATCCAAGCATGAAGAAACATATTTCTTCTACTATTCGGCTCTTACAAGATCTCTTGAAGAAGACATGTGGCTGATCGATAGTGGAGCTTCAAGACATATGACTGATGATCGTGAAAATTTCTCAAGCATGAAGGAAAAGGAAACCTCTCAGAAAGTGGAACTTGGAGACAATAACTGTTATGCAATAAAGGGAATTGGAAAAGATTCTATCAAAATGGAATTAGGTAACAATGCTCATCTTAGCAATGTTTTATATGTTCCTGGTTTGAAAAAGAATTTAGTATCTATTTCTTGCTTGGAAGACAAAGGAGATAGAATAGTCTTTGTTGATGGAAAAGTTCTTGTATGGTCTAAATATTCAAAAATAGAAGATGCTAGAGTCATTGGTATTCGTGAAGGAAGATTGTATAAACTCCTAGGTCATAATTCTCAAGTTCGTGTACATGATGAATTCAATCCTAGTGAGTTATCGCATAGAAGGTATGCTCACCTTCATTATCAAGCATTGCCATCTCTAAAGTAGATGGTTGTAGGAATACCAAAACTACAATCAGTACACGAAGGTATTTGCGGAGGATGTGCACTTGGGAAGAATATTAAGAAGCCATTCCCAAGCACTGAGAATAGATCCAAGGAGATCTTGGATTTGATACACTCTGATGTATGGGGTCCTATGCCACTGAACTCTCTAGAAGGCTCTTTTTACTATGTGACGTTCATAGATTACTTCTCAAGAAAGACTTGGATGTACCTGTTGAAGATGAAGGATGAAGTATTTGGCAAGTTCAAAGAATTCAAAGCTGAAGTGGAAAACTTGACAAATTAGAAGATCAAGACGATAGGATTTGATAATGGAGGAGAATATACCTCCAAGGAGCTCGTTGCCTTTGTTAAAGCAATCGGGATTAGAAGGGAGCTAATTGTCCCACATAATCCTCAACAAAATGGTGTGGCAGAAAGAAAGAACTGTTCCATTGAAGAATCTGTTCAGGTAATGATGAATGACCATAATCTATCCATGTTTCTATGGGGAGAAGCAATAATGAGAGCTGTATATATTCAGAATAAAAGTCGTTATCGCATATTGAAGAATGTGACTCCAGAAGAAGCCTTCTCCGGAAAGAAACTAAGTGTGGAACACTTAAGGATCTTTGGTTGTCCTGTCTATATCCATGTTACCAAGGATAAAAGGAAGAAGTTGGAACCTTCAGGAAAGAAGGCCATATTCGTTGGATATAGTGATACATCAAAAGCTTATAGAATCTATGTCCTAGATCAACAAAAGGTTAAAATCAGCAGGGACGTAACTTTTGATGAGAAGATTGCCTTCAAGAAATCTATATAAGATTTCATGGACTCCAATGACGAAGGAGAACATGAATATCCCAAGGAAGAAAGTTCATGTTCTCTAGAACATCCCTGTGAAGAACCAGACCAACCAGTTGAACCTGTAGAACCAGTTGTTGTACCTAAGAACAAAAAACGACCAACATGGCTAGAATCCACCTTACAGGAATCAGAAAGATATAAAACTCCCAGTGGCACCTTCAGGGAAATCAAGAGGCCCAAAAGGTTCTCTAGTTATGTGACACTCATGACAAGTCTTGCCAATGCAGAACCTTCCACTTTTGAAGAAGCAATCAAGAAGGAGGAATGGAAGGAAGCTATGATGGAGGTGTTGTCGTCCTAATACACACTTGCAAATGTGAGCTAAGTCTGGCTTACTTATTGTGTCCTTGGAGGCACAATACCTAGGTTCACAGCCCACACTGTCACTTTGACCGAAACTTCTTCCGTCTAGGCTCACTCCTAGGGAAGCCAAGGGGGGTAGTCCCTAGTTTCTAGATTAGTTTTAAAGTTAAGTTCTAGGAGTTAGTTTTTAATTTGTTAAGGTTTGGGGGATTCTAACCTAAGATGCATAAGCAGCAATGAAAAATGCAAGGGTTAGGATGTCAAGCAAGACCTTTTCCTGGGGCAACTAAGACTAGTGCCTAAGATTGGGCAAGGGGTCAACTAAAGTTAAAGGGGTTTTCTTTAGAAGTATGATTACAATGTTACTTACAAAATAATAACTTAATCAAATAAATGTTAGATACAAGATTTACAATTAGAAGAATACTAGAATACAACAACAAGCTAACCACTTTAAGTGTTTTATGTTTGTGCAGGATATAGAGAGATCAAAGCATCATGTAACATTTACAACATCAATATCAAGGTCCTCATCACCAATATATCAAGATCACCAATACCTCAATAAAGAGTTTAAGCACAAGTATTACGAAGATGACTCACTCTTAGTTATTAAACTCTCAAGGTATTTATTAGATGAAGCCCAAGGTTGAGTTGTTAAGATTTTTTAAGGTTGTTAAGTTTTATTAATCTTTCACCAAAGCCTCCTCCCCCTATTGCCAAATAACTGTTGGATGCTCAAGATAGTATAGCAACGAGGCTAACCCTAGCTTTCTCAGTCAGTCCTAAGACAAGAGCACTTCCGGAGAGGACACATCCTATGTGCCGTGAGACAGTCCCCTGCCTACACCCTCCGTTGCATTCATCAAGTCCCATTTTAGATGGTGAAGATGGTGGTCTAAGGTACCCTAAAGAGTCTATTAAGTTATTATATGAATTAGGTAGACTTTTAGGAGTGTTTTGGAGTGTTTTAAGAGTTTTATGACACTTTTAAAGAGTGATTTAGTGACTTGGCCGAAACTCACTTCAGCCTTAAAGATGTGTTGATTAAGTTTATGAGATTAAGAGCATTAACACACATATGCTATGTGAGAGCAAGTCACTTGATTTCACAATTAGATAGCTTTCAAAGTAAGAAATAAAACAACAAGGGCAAGAACAACTTGCCTATCAATGGAAAATAGATAACTCTCACTTATGTTATGTTCAAGAGTATTAAGACATGAGTATTAAGTACGAGGAAGAAAAAGATTTAAGTGTGCCTACTTATCAACTTATAAATGAAGTTACTTAGAGCATATGGAAAATGGCCTTAAAGAGATTTATGCAATAAAGAAGAACACCATCCACTTATTTAAACAACTTAAACATTAAAGATTATAGATCTAAGCATGTAAAAGAAAAGATTTAACTTTGAAGTAAACTAAGCATGCATGAGATCTAGTTAAGTTGATTATGAGGCCCAATAGGCTTAAGGTAGAGAATTATTAAGTGTTAGATCTAGATTTAGAATATTTAGAGCATTAACCAATTAGATCTTCAACCACAAATTAAACCCTAACCCAACCTTTTGGGGTATTCCTCTCCCAAATAGGTAGGAAATTAATTAAGTTGCTTAACTTAGAAAAGATTTAGAGAAGAGAGAAAAACAAGCAAACAAGAAAAGGAAGCAAGAGAGAGGGGAAGCAAACCAAGAAGCAAACAAGCAAACCCTACCCCACGTCCTAGGGTTTGGGAGATACCCTTTAACTCACAAACCCTCACGTCCTAGCTCAAAAAGGGAAAAAAAATCAAGTAAAGAAAAATCAAAGCTAGTTATAAGCTACCCAAGAGCTCACACGTGGGAGGAGGTCGTACCACTCCTTCTCCCACAACTATGAGCCACTACAAGCAAGCAAGAAGAAGAAGAAATGATGAAAATACTTAGAAATTGAAGAAGGAAGGTTGAGAAATAGCTACCAATCCCTTTGGGGATCTTTGAGTGTTGTATGGATGCCTTTGGGTAGCCAAAACCCCTTTCAACCAGATCTGAACCTGCAAAAACCAACAAGCTATGCTTGCTGGAAATGTTACACACAACAATACCAATGAAGAAAAACTTTTGGTTTTTTAGGGCAAAATTTTTTCTTGAAATTTTTTTATGAAAAAATTATATTATGATGACCATAAGACTATATTATGCTAGCTGAAATATGGATTGCAACAGAAAGATAAAGAGAAAGAGCAATAGAAGAAGATTGCTTGGAGTGTATGAAAATTTCAAAGGGAGACTCTTCCAAGAGGCACCCTAATGAAACCCTTGAAGTTCAACCTGCAAAACTTAACACAATAGCATGTATACAATGGATAATATGGAGGGTTAAACTAATAAAGTGAAATACTTGCACCCTATCTAGCTAACCACATATATAGATCTACAAGACTACTCTTTGCAAGATCTACTCAAATAAAATACTTTACCTAAGATCCATTCATGCAACCATCATATCAAATTGAAAAAACTTTACCTCATGTGTTTGTAAGAACCAAAATACTTATAGCTCTTCCCAAAAGTCCTCCAAAGCTTCTTTTATTATTGCATCAAGAAATGGGATCTTGGAGAAATACTCGCTCCAAAACTCTAAGAGAAGAAGAATGAAAATAGATGGAATAGAGAAAGAGAGAGTGGAAAATCAAGTAGAATAACACTAGCTCAAGATATGGTGTGTTGGGAGTGAGGAGAGGGATCTATTTATACTTGGAGAGACAAATCTACCTCTCTTGGATCAATGCCAAGTGTCCACCACCAAGCATAAGAGTAGAT
>JZKD02S2318140.1:100595-112555 GCA_000966675.3 Picea glauca | reverse complement strand
AATCTCTCTCACCTTTATCCATCTTTACATCATCCTCTAACTCATTATTACAAAATTACATTTTTGCTATGTTTGGACTTTAGCAATTAAAATTGTTGTTTTTGACTGACTGACATTTCGGGTGGACAAATCCATAGCAAAAGTTGTCCGATCGAGCTGAAACTTGGTCCATGGATGTAGGGGGTACTATTCCATTTCTTTTGAGCAGAAATACCCCTATCAAATGTCCAAGGACCTAGTTTTTACAATTTTTGCTCAAAAATAATTAATTAATTAAATAATTAAACCTCCAAACTTAGGGAAATTTAATTAAAAATTAATTAATTAAAAAAAATTGACTTAGACTCGATGGAATTCGGTGAAACTTTCTAAGATGTCTTGCATGGTCATTTACAATGATTCCCTATAATAGTTACCAAAAGATAAACCCACTAGAACGTCGTTCACCACTTTGGAGGAATTATTGCAGGTGTGAGGGAAAAACTCAAGGGAAATCAATAAGGCTGAAAAGCCCAATTGATAACCTAAGGATAAAAAACCCTTGGTGAAAGGAACTCTCCCAGTGAATCGATCCCAAGGTAACTGACCCAGACATGACTCATGCAAACCTATTACATTATTAACCCACACAGGGGTGCGGAAATTCCAATTACAAAAAGAAGTGTTGGGGCCAAACATGCCCTGTAGAACCAAAGTCTTCGACAAATTTGCATCTAATGATGGATCTCTTCATGGCACATGGAGTTGACCACAAGTGTTGGAGAGGCGGTCAACAGGAGGAATATAAATCCATCATGAAAAATGATGGATAGGAAATTGTGCCTAGACCTGAAAGAAAGTTTGTAGTCACTTCAAAATGGGTTTACAAGATAAAACATGTAGTAGATGGCGGTATCGATAAATACAAGGAAAGATTTGTGGCTAGAGGGTTCTCCCAACAGGAGGGAGAAGACTATGATGAGATATTTTCTCTAGTTTGCCAGATACACTTCTATTAGAGCCATCATATCTCTTGCAACATTCATGGGTTGGAGTTTACATCAGATGGATGTAAAGACCGATTTTCTCAATGGACTAATTGAGGAAGAAGTATACATAGAGAAACCTCAAGGTTTTGAGGTACACCCGAGAGAAACCCATGTATGCAGATTAACAAAGGCCTTGTATGGACTCAAGCAAGCTCCAAGAGCTTGGTATGCACGAATTGACAGTTACTTGATGAGACTTAGATATTCCAAGAGCTATGTTGATCTAAACCTTTATTACAAGGTTGTGAATGATGCACCTGTGATCCTACTACTATATGTTGATGATTTATTTCTGTTGTTTCCGATAGGTGCAAAGCCTTTGATTATTCAATGTAAGAGGAAGCTAGCCTCTGAATTCGATATGAAGGATCTTGGTATCATGCATTATTATTTGGGACTAGAAGTATGGCAGAAGCGTGGTGAAATCTTCCTAAGGAAAGGGAAGTATGTTGTAAAGATGCTTCAGACGTTTGGGATGATGGATTGCAAATCCATGGCAATTCCCATGGTGACAGATCTGAGGAAGTTGAGAGACTCTGATTCAGATCCAATAGATTTGTCCCTGTACCGGTAGTTGATTGGCTCATTGATGTATTTGTTTAATACACGGTCGAACATTTGCTTTGTTGTGAACACGTTGAGCCAGTTCCAGTTGGAACCTTGACATGAGCACTGGATAATTGCAAAGCACATTTTGAGATATCTTCGTGGGACGCTAAATTATGGTTTGAGATATGTCTCAAATAGTGACGTACAACTGCATGGATTTACTGATTCTGATTGGGCAGGGAGTGCAGATGACATAAATAGTACTTCTGGTATATGTTTCAGTTTGGGCTCTACTATGATATCATGGGATAGAAGGAAACAAAACTCTGTTGCACTCAAGACTGCAGAAGCAGAGTATATTGCATCTTTTGATGCTTATACAGAAGTCGTATGGCTCCGTAAGCTAATTTCTGGACTATTTGATCAGGTGTTAGATACGTCTGTGATATATTGTGATGATCAGAGTTGTGTGAAGCTTTCAGAGAACCCTGAGTTCCATGACAGGTCGAAGCACATTGAGATCAAGTACTATTTTTTCCGTGATAAAGTCTAGAAGGGAGAAGTAATTCTCCAGTACATCTCCACTGATGAGCAAACAACTGATATTTTGACAGAGCCTCTGTCCAAGATAAATTTTGCATACTTGAGGGACAAGTTGAGACTTGTGGAGATTGGTCCCTTGACTAAGAGGGAGGAGATGACTTGGTTAGGAGGGAGTGTCGATATATGGCATCATGGATAGTCAGTGTGGTGGTGGACAGACATTCTCGAGGTGGAGAATGGTCCAGGCAGAACAGATTGCGGGTGGACAGACATTCTCCTGGTGGAGGATGGTCCATGCAGAACAAATTGTTGTTGGACAGACATTCTCTTTGTGGAGGATGGTCCAGGTTGACAGATTGTTAGTGGACAGAGATTCTCCCTATGGAGAATGGTCCAGGTTGACAAATTGTTGATGTACCATGGACAACTATTCTCTTGGGGCATTACCCAGACAAGTAGAATGGTCCAGGACAACTATTCTCCCGGGGCTTGGCCTGGACAGGTAGAATGGTCTGTCTCCCTAAGTTCACAGTAGTGACCAGAATGGGGAGATTCGTACAGGAGATACATTTTCCCTGAGTTCACAATAGTGGTCAAAGGGGGGAAATGGTCCAGGACAATCATTCTTCTAGGACGTATGTCTGGATTAGAAAAATGGCCCCTATAGCCCATTGTGAGGCTTTCGGTATCTAGGAGGACAATCATTCTTCTAGGATGCATGTTTGGATTAAAAGAATGGTCCTTGTAGCCCATTGTGTGGCTTTCAACATCTGGGAGGACAATCATTTTTCTAGCACGTATGTCCATATTAGAAGAATGGTCCTTGTAGCCCATTGCAGGGCTTTCAACCTCTGTTGGGACAATGATCAATCATTCTTCCTGTGTCACAGGCAGTGACCGGGATAGGAAGAATGGTCCCTATATCACTCTGTTGAGTGAGTGACTTATGCGAGACACTCTGTTGAGTGCGCTGAGTCCAACACATGACTTATTCAACATCATTCCTGATGACTCAGATGGAGTATGGCCCCGAGAGATGATGCACACGTTGATATATTTTTGATGCCAGGATACTATCAGATGATACTGATAGTGATGATGATGCTCGTGATCATGAGATAGCCTGTGTGGCTATGATAATGCTACCTGCAGAATGGTCTGCAAGACTATGTGATCCTTGTCCATACCATGTGAAATGGATGGATTTGTTTGAGACCAGTATAGTTAATACCTCCCTAGCTAGGAGGGAGTGTTGATATTATGGTAGATGTGGGAGGTATCAACCTCCATGTGTAACCTCTTGATGGATTAGAATATTCCGAAAGCTAGAGGAACCCTAGACAGATGTGTGAGAACCCTAGAAGACAAGTCAACTCAATAAAATAAATAATATTGAAGCATTACCCTCCAGAAAGAGGAGTCAACCTAGATAGGTGACAAAGAGAACTATAAATAGAGGGTGCTTGAGTTCATTTTCACACACACTCACTCACTCAATATAAGTGGTGTGCAAGTCTAGAAGAAGTATTGCAACTGCAGCGATTGCAGTTGGGTATTGGTCATGGTCTATGGTTTTGGGATTCTTTGCTTGTTGCACTATCTTTGGAGAAAGGTGTGCTCTCTTGGTTATCTGTTGAGTCTAGTGCTGCTTCCAGAATCATTCTATTTGTCAAAGGTTAAGGTGCTCAGGGGTGGTTGCGTGCGTATGGTTGGGTGACAATATTGTGATATTGTCTATGGTGAAATGAGCACATTGAATATTTTAACACAGTGTTCCATTGGGATGCGTCCCCCAGGGTGGGGGTTGTGCACCACACATTTCCCATGCACTCGGGACAGCGGGTCTCCTGGGGGGACGTTTTCCCACAACCTCTTTTTGGGGAGACGCAGGGGGATGCGACTCCCCAAGGTGGGGGATGATTCTTCATGAAAGGAGGACTCCTAGGCATCCCCCCTTGAAAAGGGGTCCTTCTGGACGTCCCCCCCTGAAAGGGGGACTCCTGGGCATCCCCCTTGGATTTTTTCCTAAAAGGGCTTAAAAAACAAAAAATTAAATTTCAAAGCAAAAATTACTATTTACTATTTTTGAGTTCGAGTAATTCCAACTTACTATTTCATACTTTAGTATCTACTATTTTGCTTAGTACTAATTAGATTCTAGAATGATGAATAGTGAATTTAAATCAATGTATCAATATTTTGCTATTTCTGTTTCAAGTTTCATTTTTGACTGGTGAATCAATGTATTTCATTACTTAATTTGGATTTGAATTTTGAATCATGTTTAATAGTTAGGCTCTCTCCTTCTTCAAACAATGGCTGAAAAATCTCTTAATGGGGACATGAGACAAGGACCTACCATGTGTGCTTGTCACCTAGGGTTTATTCAACAAATTATTACCATAAATGCAAGAGAAATAAAACTAGAACCATTCATTCAAGAAGTTTTACAGAAAATCACTTACATATCACCAAGAAAATCATAGCAAACCCTAGTTGTAACACCTTCCACCAAGAGAAATGCCAAAATATGCCAAGGAAGTCTTCCTTCAACAAGTGCGCCTAACAATTTCAGCCAAATAGCCCAAGTCTAGAGCAAATTTTAGACCTCACTAATGAGTGAGTGAGATATGATGAAAAAATGAAGGTGAAAATCCTTCATTTATACAGTACCATGACCTAATTTCACTTTTAGGTCATAAAAAGGCCGATGAGGCCAGTATATTACAAATCATACTGTTTCACATTAAAATGTCAAATTAAAACCCTAATCAAGCTAAAAAGAGACGTCAAGCCCCTCTAAGGGAGACGTTAGCCCCTTTTAGGGCAAATGGAGCATCCTGGAGCAAAACGTTAGCCCTCCTTGGGCTTCTCCAACTTGCCACACGTGCTAATACTGCCCAGTCTTCCTCCCAAGACGTCCATAAGGATGGATGATGTCATGGTCATCATGGGTGACGTCCTAGGTCTTTCAAGGCCAACGTCCCACTGAAAAAGGGCCAATCCCCCTAGGTCAAGCTCTGCCCGGGTGCCTCTGGTGGAACATCCTCCTCTTCTCTGGTGCAAAGCCCCTGATCCATCTCTATCCTGTCTCTTCCCTCTGATGGGGTCTCAACATCCCATTTGATGGGCTCTTCAACCCCATGGAGGTCCGAATTGAGCATCTCCCCATGTGTACCAGTCCAAATGGTACATGTCCGTCAAGCGTGGTCCTGCACATCAATAGCTACGCCCTCCATGGGCTCATCAGTCACAAGGATCATAGCAATGTCAAACACATCTCATCATCAATATTATTAAACATGTGCATAAAACCCCTAATACATCAGTCAAAATCTCAAAGACATTACACAAGCTTGCAATACACATTTGGAGAAAATGACAGGGCGTCCTATTGGGCTAGTGTCCCCTGGAAAATGAAATTTTTCGGAAGAGACCACATCCAAGCCATGCAAGTGGGTGATGTGGTCAAGGGATGTCCAAGCAAGTGGGTGTAGTGAGGGCAGAGGATGCAAAGCTTTACCTGTGGGTGCCTTTGTAGAAGGCGAGTTGCACTTGTCCTGGATGCAAATCTTTCCAAGCCCATGCCTTTATTATTTCTTTTTATTCTTTTATTTTTATATTGCTTTTTTTCTTCAAGAAGCTAATCAAGGGACACTGCCCTGGCGTGGTGACCAATGGTGACAAAGTTACCCACAAGTACTTTTGCAGAAATGAGAAGGTTGGCTCGTGATGAGACCCCCTTTCCCTTGGCCATGCAACCAAGAGTCACCACCCTGGCGTGGTAACCAGCTGGTGGTAATGTCATACTGCTAGGTACCCATGGACCTAATAGGCTGGCTCGTGATGAGACCCCCTATCCTCTGACTAGGTCTCGTTTTATTATTTTTTGCGGGTCCCTCTTGTTTCTTGCTGAGAAGCCTTTTATTAATTTCTCGGGAATCCCTAGGTGAAGCATCTCGAGGTTTCATTCTTAGGATTTTATCTTTTTCCAGCTTGAGTTTACCTTCTGGGCCTTTAGCCCCTTCTTCCCACGAGGTAAGGTGCAATCCTGTAAATAGGTCAACCCATTTCCTGAACAAGTGGAATGGGATAGGTGAGCGGGAAGCAAGATGAAAAAGTGGTGCTGTGAAAGGAGCGGACGATGGCTTTTCAGAAATCCCCCTAGTGGCAAACCAAAACCTAAGGACTCAGGCTTACTAGGTCATCCTGTCAATCCCCGCAGACATGGTCAAGTGGGGAAGTGTAAGATCCAAGCGTTTGTTAGAAAAAAAAGGAATCAAATGCATGTGTTCAAGGGTTTTTATGATCAAAAAGACACATACCATGATACCCGGACTAATTACCTCATGGAGCAAGAACCATCTCTGACACAAGACCAAGTCGATGGTGATGGACGTTGCTGCTGCTGATAAGATAAAGGTGCTGGAAGAAAGAAAAGGTGGGTCCTCTAGGGCCATGCCAAAGTCAATCCTACTCTCGGTACTCCATGTCTAGGACCTGTGGGCCTCAAGACATGATCTCCTAGTTATCCCTAAAAGTGGGGGATAACATTTGGCTCCAACTCGGGGACATGTGCTCACTGTAGAGTGCATGAGAACCTCAACATCTCTGGCATAACCTGTTTACTTGCTCGATCTCAACAGAAAACATTAGTAACCGATTGGGGTGGTAATGCCACCCTAGCAGATATATATATATATATATATATATATATATATATATATATATAGACTGAAATAAGACAATCATAAGTATGAATGTGAAAGCAAACTACTTACCTGTACTCACCTATTGGCTGGATGTTGAGTGTAGTCAAACAACTAGTGAAGCCAATCCAGCAACGTCCCACGATACCTGCCTTTGTGCTTCATCATAAACCAAAATAGTGATAAGTCAAGCACAAAAATGTCATGGGTTAGAATATATATCATATCATCGGAGATCACAGAGTCTAACTCATGGAGGTGGGTGGGAGGGTTAAAACCATGCCAAGTCAACTTGAAAGAAAAGTACTCAATCCACTTCAGGAAAGGATCATGAAAAGTCAAGGGTTCAGAGAACTGACTCAAAAGGTCTGCAAATTGGCTACCTAGGACATCCTCACGCTCTGAAGTCAAGGAAGGGATCGACAAAAATCTAGCAGACGATTGGAAAACTGTCAAGGGAAAGTTGAAAAACCGAGATAACGGACTCAAACTTGTAGTATCCTACCAACCCTTGGACTGTAGGGTTTGTCGCAGAGGGAACTTAATGTTAGAAAAATAACTCTCAACCACTCCTCTAGAGACACAACAAGGTAGGGTAATCGGAGGTGGCCTGGGAAAATCGTCACAAGGATCCTTCATCAAGCAAAGAAGGTCCTTACTCCTATCAAGATCTGAGCACAACAGTGGTTGATGATCATCTTCATGGAAAGAGTCCAAGTGCTCAGAGGAGTGCTCATCAACACCGTCAAGGTAAGTCTGAAAACTATTAGGCAGGCAAGGTACTAGGTCTTCCTTGGGTGTTTGAAAAGTATGGGTAAAAACCTCATCTCCTTGTTGCCACTGGTCAAGAATAACATGTTGTGATAATCGCAAAGGAAACACTTGGAGACAACTCTCTATGTCATAGATGGGATCCATATCATAATCAATTGAATCCCACCTACGTCTCCCAACATGTATGAACTCATCAATGTTATCAGTTATGTCATTATCAGTATCATAACATGCAGGATTTGAAGCACTCTTGCTTATCTCCTCCTCATCTTCCCTATCACAAAGTAGAGCATCATCAAAAACTAGGGGAGGAGGGCAACTTACTGTTTCTTCTTGTGCAGGAGCTTCGAGGACTTCGGTGTTTTTAGCATGCGTTACAGTCTCATCCTCAGGAACTACCCCTTCATCTTCAATTGTGCAGCAAGGAAGGTCTACTTCTTTCGGGGATTCCATTTCTCCTTCATTTTCTGAATCACGGGACAAGGTATTATCGGAAACCTGAAATGGAAAGCAACTAACCTCATCGTCCTTTTGTTGTGCAGGAGAAAAGGGATTTTGGATGGCCTCATCAAAGGGAGGAGCACAAGTTGGTACTTCATCATCTTGCTTAGGTTCTTGCTCCTTAATTACGTCTTCATTCTGCTGGTCAAAAACTTGTTCCCTTCTTTCTTGGGGATCATCAGTAAAGGTTTCAAAGGAAACTAGTTTTATCAAGTTGAGAGTGTCCATGGTATGATCATCGGTTTTGGACAAGGAGAGATTTACCTCGATTCGAATGGCCATGTTGTGAGCTTCTGTAAGTGTTTTTGGACCCTTTTTATTTAGGAGGAAGCTTAAATGCCCTAGAAGTCCATTGGTATAGAGATACACGAGGTACTTGCCTTTAGGACGATGGCTTTCAGGAATCTGGTATAGCAACCTCTGAAACCTAACCCTGAAATCTCTGACAGTCTCATCCTCTGTTTGTTTTATGCATTCAATCCCTTTCAGTAATGATTGGATATCTTCCAATTTCAAAACCCCCCTCATAAGAAAGATTTCTTCAAACTGGTCCATAGATGTGATGCTGGCACCTGGAAGATTATCATACTATCTTCTAGCCTCTCCATGCAGAGTGGCAGAGAAGAGTTTCATTACCAAGTCTTCAGCGTCATCACCGACAGGGCGATGCTGAAAGAAAGCCCAGAAATTGCTCATGTGATAATCGGGTCTTTCTCCATCGATGCCAGCGAATCTAGGGAGCCATTTTTTATACCAGGGGGGCATTTGTCTAGGATATACCGGGATTTTACTCATGTCTAAAGGTTTGTAGTTCCCCGGATCCCATTGTGAAGTCATGGTTGGCTTCGTCATCATTGGAGTCGCCTGATAGTTTTCTTGAAACTATCAAAAGATAAGGGAAAACATCCAAAGTGGAGTTGCCAGGTAAGCTTGTAAGATAGGGTTTCTAAGGCAAGGCTTACCGAAAGTGTCGTCTTGAGGAGAATTGACTCAGTGTTCCCCGACAACGATGCCAAAATGTTATCGCACAGTTTGTAGCAAGGATAAAAGGCTAAAGATGAAGAGCCAAACTGGCGTAACTGGAACCAATCCTACCCAATGTCACCACAATGGGATGGTTCTTTCTCTTTGGGTAGGTAAGGCCTAGGGGAGATGTCCCCGGTGACCTGGGGTTTTGAGAAGGCAAAAAATTATAGGATAAAGGTAAGTTTCCCTCCTCACAAGTCACCACCGAGCAGATAGGTCGGTTAAACAACCAATAATAAAGTATAACCAAAGAAAAAGAGATACACCTGCCTGAGACAAAGCAACAAGAAAACTTGATATATGCAAGATGCTCACTTGGTTAGTACTTCATGTAAATCAATGACTATCTGATACATATATAAGCAATTGAAAAGTAAATATTGACAAAGTCAATGTTTATGAAATAACATTGATAATAAATGTCACTTCTTCAATAAATGCTGAGAAAACGTGGCATCCAATGTAACAATCAACACTTCATTCAAGTATTTCCCTTAAATCAACCATTCAATTGCTCAAAGGTGAAACGTTAGCGGCACAATGATGTTTATAACAAAAGATGACGACAACAGTTGGTTAGTTAGGTTAGTTCCTAAGCTAGGGTTAGTAGTTAAGGTTTGATTCAAAGTTTTGAGAGTTGTGATCAAGTTCACTTCAAACAAGAGGTCTTTAGATTAGTGCCTTAGGGTTAATGGAGTCAAAAGTGAAGGACGCAAGAGCTAAAGGATCAATAGATAGTACGACCAAGGACTAGAAGGAGGAGCTTTAAGGTGTTGCTAAAGAAAGGCCTCAAAGTCAAAACCCTAGGGGAGAGAGGCTCACCTTGGTGTAGGGGAACTATGGCTCGGTGCTCTCTCCTCCTTCCTTAACTCAATGGCAATGACGACTAGTTGAAGAAATAGCATAGAACTGAGACAAGAGGGTTTGGAAAACAAAGTGTTGCTGCAGCAAGGCTCTACCAACAAACCCTAGAAAAAATCGACGCAAAGTGTAAAGGAACTAGGCTTTGGTGCGTCTCCTTCTTCCCAACCTGAAATTAGAAACGACTAGCAAAAAGAAGAGAGAATGAGAGTGTAGCTACGGCTAGGCTCTCTCCTTCTTCAAACAATGGCTGAAAAATCTCTTATGGGGACATGAGACAAGGACCTACCATGTGCACTTGTCAACTAGGGTTTATTCAACAAATTATTACCATAAATGCAAGAGAAATAAAACTACAACCATTCATTCAAGAAGTTTTGCAGAAAATCACTTACATATCACCAAGAAAATCATAGCAAACCCTAGTTGTAACACCTTCCACCAAGAGAAATGCCAAAATATGCCAAGGAAGTCTTCCTTCAACAAGTGCGCCTCACAATTTCAGCCAAATAGCCCAAGTCTAGCACTAATTTCAGACCTCACTAATGAGTGAGTGAGACCTCACTAATGAGTGAGTGAGAGATGATGAAAAAATGAAGGTGAAAATCCTTCATTTATACAGTACCATGACCTAATTTCACTTTTAGGTCATAAAAAGGCCGACGAGGCCAAAATATTAAAAATCAAATTGTTTCACATTAAAATGTCAAATTAAAACCCTAATCAAGCTAAAAAGAGATGTCAAGCCCCTCTAAGGGAGACGTTATCCCCTTTTAGGGAAAATGGAGCATCCTGGATCAAAACGTTAGCCCTCCTTGGGCTTCTCCAACCTGCCACACGTGCCAATACTGCCCAGTCTGCCTCCCAAGACGTCCATAAGGCTGGATGACGTCATGGTCATCATGGGTGACATCCTAGGCCTTTCAAGGCCAACGTCCCACTGAAAAAGGGCCAATCCCCCTAGGTCAAGCTTTGCCAAGGTGCCTCTAGTGGAACGTTCTCCTCTTCTCCGGTGCAAAGCCCCTGATCCATCTCTGTCCTGTCTCTACCCCCTGATGGGGTCTCAACATCCATTTGATGGGCTCTTCAGCCCCATGGAGGTCCGAACTGATCATCTCCCCATGTGTACCGGTCCAAATGGTACCTGTCCGTCGAGAATGGTTCTGCACATCAACAGCTACGCCCTCCATGGGCTCATCAGTCACAGGGATCATAGCAATGTCAATCACATCTCATCATCAATATTATTAAACATGTGCATAAAATCCCTAATACATCAGTCAAAATCTCAAAGACATTACACAAGCCTCATCCAAGCCATGCAAGTGAGTGATGTGGTCAAGGGATGTCCAAGCAAGTGGCTATAGTGAGGGCAAAGGATTCAAAGCTTTACTTGTGTGTTCCTTTGTAGAAGGCGAGTTGCACCTGTCCTGGATGCAAATCTTTCCAAGCCCATGCCTTTATTCTTTCTTTTTATTCTTTTATTTTTATATTGCTTTTTTTCTTCAAGAGGCTAATCAGGGGACACTGCCCTGGCGTGGTGACAACGTTACCCACAAGTAATTTTGCAGAAATGAGAAGGTTGTCTTGTGATGAGACCCCCTTTCCCTTGGCCATACAACCAAGAGTCACTACCCTGGTGTGGTAACCAGCTGGTGGTAATGTCATATTGCTAGGTACCCATGGACCTAATAGGCTGGCTCGTGATGAGACCCCCTATCCTCTGACTAGGTCTTGTTTTATTATTTTTTACGAGTCCCTCTTGTTTCTTACTGAGAAGCATTTTATTGCTTTCTTGGGGATCCCTGGGCGAAGTATCTCGATGTTTCATTCTTAGGCTTTTATCTTTTCCCGGCTTGCTTTTACCTTCTGGGCCTTTAGCCCCTTCTTCCCACGAGGTAAGGTGCAATCCTGT
This sequence comes from Picea glauca, assembly GCA_000966675.3. Classification (NCBI taxonomy): domain Eukaryota; kingdom Viridiplantae; phylum Streptophyta; class Pinopsida; order Pinales; family Pinaceae; genus Picea; species Picea glauca. The sequence continues at coordinate 100,649 of JZKD02S2318140.1, read as the reverse complement.
AAATAGGTCAACCCATTGCCCGGACAAGTGGAATGGGATAGGTGAGCGGGAAGC
>JZKD02S2318140.1:62287-81334 GCA_000966675.3 Picea glauca | reverse complement strand
AAGTTAAGCACAACAATAACATGAGCTAGAAAATGTATCATATCAATGGAAATTGTAAGGTCTAGCTTATGGAGGCGGGTGGGAGGGAAAAAGTGATGCCAAGACATACTCTAAGGAGAGTGCTCAATCCACCTCAGAAATCGATCATGAAAAGTCAAAGGTTCAAAAGGCGGACTTGAGGATTATGAATACGGGCTACCTTGGACGTCTTCACAACTTGAGGCTTGAGAAGGGATTAGCAAGAACTGAAAGGATGACTGACAATTCCTTAAGGGGAAGTTGGAAAACTGTGACAATAAGCTTCTTCTTGAGGTACTCAACTTTCCCCTAAAATCCAGAATGAGGTTTTGTCTTACAGGAGACTTGGGATAAGGGACATGTTTCCAAACCATACCTTCAGTGACATAGCGAGGTAAAGTAATCAAAGGGAGGTGGAAAATCTTATCACAAGTATCCGGCTTCAGGGAAGTAACCTCCTCACTTTTATCAAGGTCTGAGTTGAACGATGGTTGATAACTTTCTTCATCAAATAAATCTAAGTGCTTAGAGGAATAGTCATCAAAGTCCTCAATGTATGACCGAAAATCATTAGAAGAGCATAGCATCAAGTCATCCTTGGGTGTCGGAATAAAATTGGTAATGATGTCATATTCTTGTTGCCAAATGTCAAAATTCTTATTAGCTTGATGTGATAAAAGGTAAAGGCAACTTTTGGGAATGACCCTCAATGTCATAAATGGGATCCTCATCATATCCAATCACATCCCATTTACGCTTCCGACATGTATGAACTCATTAATATTATCAACAAAGTCATCATTTTTATCATAACATGTAGGGTTTAGAAAATCCAACACTTCTCCACTTTCCACATCATAAGATAGAGAATCCTTAAAAATTTGGAAAGAGAAATAACTCACCTTGCTTACTTCTTACTGTGTAGGAGCAATAGGGTCTTGGAGAGCTTCGTCGGATGGAGGAGCGATCATCAGCGTTTCATCCTCATAATTCACTTCTTTAGTTTCGGTGCATTCTATCGAATCACGGGAGAAATCCTGCTCCTCTTCAAGGGGTTGACAATTTTCTTCATAAATCTCTTCTTTCATATCAGAAGATTCTTGGTATTGAGAATGATAAACATCCCTGAGATCTTCTACAATCTCAGTGGTGAATCCTTTGTCTTTTAAGGCTATCATGAGATTTTGAAGGGCATCTTCATACGTTTGGCAATGTGGCTTGGTAAAGTCAATAAACCTACTAATGAGGTGTATGAAAGATGATATACCCCTATCTTCGCAACAACCCTTAAACCAATCTTGCAAGAAGGATGGCAGAGAGAGTATGAATAATTTTATCAGAACATCTTCCTCTCCCAATTCCACCTCGCTTATATAATCCAAAAAATTTACGATGTAAAATAAACGGGGCACTTTCCAGGTGCCACATGATTGTTAGTACTTCATAAGACAATAAACCTTTGTAAAATAAGCTAGTTGATTGTGAATTTGCATCTATGCATCAGTTTATAACAACAATTAATATCTTACAACAGCCACAAGTTTCAAGCCTTGAAATTGCTTGAAAAAGACAATAAAAAGTGACTTTAACTAGGCAAATTGATAGTAAATTGTCACAAGCACAATTGGCAATGATAGGCTAGCTTTTAATGGAACTTTTGCAGAGATTCTGCTACAGTTAGATGGCTGTAGCTATCTTTTGTAACAGCAGCAAGTTTAAATGGTCAAAAGTGCAAGGAAACCATACACAAACTAGCACTTACCTAGTAGATTCATTAGCCATTATCACAATTAGATTTTGATTGGTTCTAGTATGAGTTATGTAGGTAAATGTACCAAATTAATGCAAGTTTATATGGTTGTAGCAATGTTTTGCTACAACAGCAAGTTAGCTTAGGAATTAGTCTACTCTAGGGTTAGAAAAAGTTAGTAAAGGGTTCAAAGATAAGAGTTGAAGTGTTTGTTTGCTCAATCACCACTTGTAAGAGGTAGTCTAGTGCCATTCTAGGGTTAATGGAGTCACTAATGGCAACAACAAATCCTTAAAGGAAATGTAGCAAATGATAATAATATGTTAAGGGATGGAGAGGAGATAAGAGGCGTTGGTATCCCAAGGCCTCAAAAATCCTTTTCCAAGAGAAAATTCTGAGAAAGTAACAAGGGTTAGGCTCTAGAGATTTTCTCTTTCCTTGAACAAAATGTAATAAATTATGTAATTGGCAAAGGAAGTAAGGTTACTAGAGTGCTACAATGGTAGGGCTCTAGTATTTACTTCAAATTGGGTGTCTTTCAAGAGATTTTAACTTATGGAGGATTATAGGGAAAAAGATGATAACACATGTCATTCCCCTAGAGTTTCAAGCTAGCAATTTCATAATCTTAGACATGAAACAAATGAAAAATAACCATAGCATCCATTCACAATAAAGAAATGCAGAATTGCTACTTACTTCACCAAGAATAATCTAGCAAATCACCCTAGTTGAAGCTCCTCCACAAGAAAATAGCCCAAAAGCACGAAAATTTGCCTCCTTCAAGAAGTGCGCATCATTAGTTTCAGGTAATAACCCTTAAAGAGGGACGAATTTCAGACCTCACAAGTGACCTTTAATTACATTTTAGGTCAAAAAAGGCCGACATGGCCAGTTTAAATCAAAAATCCAGTTTTACATAAAATTGACATTTAAAACCCTAATTTTATCTTTTAGGGCTGATGTCATGCCCTTCCTAGGGTGACATTGGGCCCCTCCTTTGAACGCTAGGCCTCTAGAGTGAAACGTTAGGGCTCAAAACCCCTCAGAAACTGCCACACGTGCCAATCAAGCCATCCTCATGCCTAAAACCCAAACTGGATGACGTCAAGGCTCAAAATGATGATGTCGGTGGCCTTCAAGGGCCAACGTCATGGTGGGAGGTCAAGACCCCCCTGGGTCCAAGCCTGCCAAAGTGCCTCCGGTGGAACGTCCTTCCTTTTCTCTGGTGCAAACCTCCGGTATCCCTCTGCCCCTGGCTGGGGTCTCAACATCCATCTGGTGGGCTTTTAGCGCCATGAAGGTTCGAGCTAATCATCTCCCCATATGTACCTGTCCGTCGAGCATGGTCCTACAGCAACAACAAGTACGCCCTCCATGGGCTTATAAGTCACAGGGATCATAGCAATGTCAATCACATCTAATAATCAAGACACCCAAACATGTGCATCAAACCCCCCTTTACGTAGACAAATGCTCAAGGACGTTATGCTATTTAACAAGCCAGGTTTGGAGAGGGTCTCATGATGTCCTATGGGGCTAATCCTCCTTAGGTGTGGGGTGTTTCCAAGTGAAGACCAATCTAGGTCATGTAAATGAATGAGATGGTGTAGGGAATGTTTGGGCAAGGGGTGCAGTGATAACGGGGAAATGTAGGTCTTACCTGTGGGTGCCTTTGTTACCTTGTCATGGATGCAATTGTTTCCTATCCCATTCAATGATTTTTTACTCTGTCTTATTGCTTTTTCTTTCAAGAGAATAGCTGGAGGACACTACCCTAACATGGTGACCAATGGTGACAACATTACCCACAAGCATTTCATGGAGATGAGAAGGCTGGCTCGTGATGAGACCCCCTTTCTCCTGGCTATGCGATCAAGAGCCACTACCCTGGTGTGGTGACCAGATGAATAGTAGTGTCATGCCAATACATTCCCATGGACCTAATAGGTCGAATCATGATGAGACCCCCTATCCACCAACCAAGTCTTGAGTTTTATTTTATTTTATGGGTCCCCCCTTTACTTGTTGAGAAGCCTATTATTGCTTTCTCGGGGATCCCTGGCCGAAGCATCTCAAGGTTTGATCTTGGCTTTTAACTTTTGCTAGCCAATTTTACCCTCTTCGCCTTTAGCCTCTTCTTCCCACAAGGAGAGGTACAACCCTTACTAGCTTGGCAAACCTAATGCCCGAACCAATGTAGGGGATAGATGAGAGGGAAAATAATGAAAAGTGATAAGTATGGAAGGAATGGACAATGACCTTTCATAGACCCACTCAGTGGCAACCCATCCCTAAGGGAACCAACTTATTAGGGCTCTTTGTTATCCCCCCCAGGTATGGACAAGTTAAAAGGCATAATTTCCAAGAAAATGTTGTGAAGCAAAAGAGAATTTAATGCACATATTCAAATGTTTTGAGAATCATAGTGACACACAGCATGATACCTGGGCTCATTACCTCATGGAGCAAGACCCACCGGTACTTCAGAACCAGGCCGATGGGATGGATGCTACTGATGTTGATAGATGGGAGGCGCTGAAGAGAAGATGGGTCCTCCAGGGCGAAGCTCAAGTCAATATGGCTCTGGGTACTCCATGTATAGGACTTGTGGGCCTCGAGACATAATCTCCTTAGTTATCCTTAGGACAGTGGATAACACTACAAAAATAGCTGAGATAGTAGATCGGGGCAATACAAACACCCTGGTGAAGTCTCAGGCTGAATGATGAAGATTTGATCCTCTAAATGCATGAAACCCCTAGCTGGGTTGCACCCTCTTGGATGACTGTAGACTCGATATTTCTGCCTCCCTCCTAGAGACCTCCAATTGCTACCAAAATGGCTGGAATGATAGATCGGGGCAAGACAAACCCCCTGGTAAAGTCTCAAGCTGAATGGTGAAGATCTGAGCTACCAAATGACTGAAACCCCTTTCTGCAGTGCAACCTCCTTCACTCCAACTCGTGCCAAGATCTAATAAATAATATGACAGAGAAATCGCCTCTTGATTAGGCTAGAGAAGGCACCCTAGGCCATACAAAGAATACCCAGAAGTCCCTTTGCCCATAATCCTTCTCCTTTCCCAGATCAAGCTAATCTTCTCAAGATGGTGCGCCCTCCTGCTCGAAACCCCCTTATGCTGTGAATTGCTACTCCTTAGCTGATGGATATGATTTGTACCTGCTATAGAATGGTGTGGGAGGAATGTTACATCCCCGAGACCAAGCTTGGATCAATATAGGTGGAATATTTCACCATCGAGTTGATCTGTAGGGTTTGTAATCCCAAAACCCTCAAAGGTCTTTGTGCTCAAGAGCCCAAATGCAAAAGTAATAATAATCCAAAATGAGTGAGAGATGCTCCCTTCCTTTCTTTTATACCCCTGATCTAATTCTCTGTTGAGTTAGTTAACCCCTGGGGTTAACTACTAACTTTTCCACACACATTATTTTCTTTTCTTCATTTCATCTTTTCTCCCAAAGTCAACTTAAAAATATAATGTTGTGCTTAGGTAAGTGCTTTGGGGTGTCTTGGTCCCCATGATACATGAGACTATAATCTAGTGGGGACAACTAGACTACTAAGTCTCTCACAACCTCTTCATCAAGAGGTGGGGGACATTACAGTCTCCCCTACTGGAAATTGCTTGCCCACAAGCAATTCTGATCCTGTCTCCTGAAGAACCTGTTCACTTTCCCAAGTAGCATCTTCTATAGGTAAGTTCTTCTATCTGATCAAGTATTCCCTGATGTTCCTCTTCCTTAGCCTTTTCTCCCTTACGTCTAATACTTCCTCTGGAACCAGTATCAATTGCCCCTCCTCATCCAAAGGGGGTAGTTCTTCAATGGGAGTGATGTGCTTTCCTATGGCTCGTTTTAGGCAGGACACATGAAAGACTGTGTATTTTGCTGCCCTGGGGTAGATCAAGCTCATATGCCACGACCCCTACCTTCCTTTTTACCCTGTACGGTCCAAAGAAGCGTGGTTGAAGATTTTCTGTGCCACTTCTCTTAATAGAGGCCTGTCTATATGGTTGGAGTCTCAAATATACCAAGTCACCAACCTCAAATGTGAGCTCTACCCTGTGCTTATCTGCTTGTACCTTTTGATGATTTTGTGCCCTTTGCAAGTGATCTTTAAGCTCTCTGAGTATGTCTTGACTCTGTTGAATCCAATCTTGTTCCAGAGGAGCTCTATTGTCACTAAAGACAATCTCCACAAAGGTGAGGGGATCATAGTTGTATAAGGCCCTGAAAGGTGACATACCGATAAACATGTGATAGGTGGTGTTGTAGCAATATTTTCCCATTTGAAGCCACTTAACCCATGCCTTTTGTTGTCCTAAAATGTAATTCTGAAAGTAGCCTTCAACCCATTTGTTGACTATCTTGGTTTGACCATCTGTTTGAGGATGATAACTAGTGTTGGGGGTCAAGGTCGTACCTACCAACCTGAATAGCTCCTACCAAAAGGTGCTCATGAACTTGCTATCCCTGTCACTCACAATGGTTTTGGGTAAACCATGCATTCTGAAGATCTCTTGGAAGAATAAGTTTGCAACCGGTGAAACACTGAAATCTGTGGCAATGGCGAAGAAATGAGAAAATTTGGTTAATCTATCCACAACCACAAAAACGCAATCCTTGCCCTAGACCTTGGGCAACCCGGTGACGAAATCCATGGATATACTGTCCCATTTCTGCTCTGGGATGGGGAAAGGTTGTAGTAAACCAGCTGGATGAGTGTGCTCTTCCTTGTTCTCCTGGCAGGTGGCGCATTCCTTGATATAGCACATCACATCTTCCTTCATCCCTTTCCATGCGAATCTCTCCCTTATCTGTCTGTATGTTTTGACAAACCCCTGATGTCGTGCCAATGGTGAATCATGAAATGCATGTAATACTCTTCCTTTGAAAACTGATTCAGGAACTAGGAAGATTCGACCCTTATTGTATATGACATCATCGATAATCCTGAAGTTGTCATCCTATACCTTCCCATCCATCTACTCACATGCAAACCTGTTTTTTGAGTATTCCAGCAAGAGGTGTGCTTTCCAGTCAATTGAAATGTCTGTCATGGCATAGATTGAGGGTCTTCTACATAATGCATCTGCCACCACATTATTTTTTCCTTTGACATATTCAATGTCAAAGTCGTAGGCTTGCATCTTGCTAACCCATTACTGTTATCTTTCATTTAAGTCTTTTTGGTCAAAAAAGTACTTGAGGCTCTTGTGATTTGTCCTCACAACGATTTTTTCCCCAACCAAGTATTGCCTGAACTTAGCCAATGCATGCATGATGGCTAACATCTCTTTGTCATAAATGGTGTAGAGCAGCTCAAGACCCCTCAATTTTCAGCTCTCGTAGGCAATGGGGTGCCTATTCTACATAAGTACTGCTCCAATGCCCTCCCTTGAGGCATCACACTCCAATATAAAGGGTTGCGCAAAATCTGGTAATGACAGTACTAGGCAGGTGCTCATTACCTTTTTTATCCTGTCAAAAGCCACCTGTGCCTCCTGGCTCCACTTGAATGCGCCCTTCCTGGTCAAATCTGTGAATGGTGCGCAAAGTTGGGAGAAGCCTCTTACAAACCTCCTGTAGTAACAACAGATGACAAGAAAGCCTTTTTATTCAGTAAGAGTCTTAGGTGTAGGCCAGTTAAGTATGGCTTGTATCTTCTCTTGGTGCACCTGTACTCCATTCACTCCAATGATGTGCCCCAAATAAAGAACTTCTGGCATGCCAAATTAACATTTGGATTCCTTGACATATAAGGACTGTTCTTCCATGATGGCCAATATCTTCTCTGCATGCTGAAGATGTTCCTCCCAAGTTTTGCTATATATCAACAAATCATCAAAGAAAACCAAGAGAAATTTCCTTAACTGCTTGTTGAAAACATGATTCATCCAAGATTGGACGGCGGTTGGTGCATTAGTTATCCCAAAGGGAAAAACCAGGAACTCATAGTGACCATAATGGCATCTGAAAGTTGTTTTGGGTACATCTTTCTCCCTCATCTTGATCTGATGATAGCTAGAGCGCAAGTCTATTTTTGTGAAGTAAACAACCCCATGAAGCTTGTTATTGCACAATTTGTAGTTAGGGTAAAAGATGGATGAAAGGATGTTGAACTGGCGTAACTGAACCAATCCCACCACTGTCACCTCAATGGGAAGGTTCTTTCTGTTTAGGGAGGTAAGGCCCAACGGAGACGTCCCCGGTGACCTGGGGTTTTGAGAAAGCAAAAATTTTTAGCAAGGCTAGGTGACAATTTCCCCCTCACAAGTCACCACTGAGCAGAAAGTCCGACTTATAGCCAATAAAGATGAAAGATAACCGGATGTAGTAAGCAATAAGAGTACCTACTCGAGACAAAGCAACAATGAAACTACATGTGCAAGCTTGCTTGCTGGTTAGTACTTCATATAACCAATGATTTTCTGATAATAAACAATTGAGCAATAATATTGATGAAGTAAATCAATGTTTATACAATAGAAATCATTACACAATATCACTTCACAATAAATGCTAATAAAGCTTCACAATAAACAATGGCAATTTATCATCAATGTAACAATACTTGAAGCAACGCTTTAGCTAATCATTCAATTGCTTTAAAGACAAATAGATGCTGCAATAAATATGTTTATATCATGAAAGGGGTAACGACAACACGAGGGTTAGTAAAATTAGTCTAGGCTAGGGTTAGTAAGAGTTAAATGTTGTTCAAAGTAGTTGGTTGTTTGTATGATCAAGATGCTCAACACAATCGAGGTCTTAGACCAGTGTGCTACTAGGGCATATGGAGTCAAAAGAGGACACAAAGGTTGAAGGACTAAGTGATAGTGAAAGACCAAAGACAAGAGGTTTAAATGTTGAGGTTTTGCTAAAGCAAGGCCTCAACAATGAAACCCTAGGGGAGAGAGGCTCACTAAGGTGTAGAACTAGAAACCCTAGGCCTTAGTGCTCTGTCCTCCTTCTTTAGCTTAATGGCAATAATAAAATGGCTAGCTTGAAGATGATTGACAAAGTCTAAGACAAGAGAGTTTGCAAGGGATGTGTTGCTAAAGCAAGGCTTCACTAGACAAACCCCAGGGGAGAAACGATTAATCAAGGTGTAGAAACCCTAGCCCTTGATGCGTCTTCTTCCTTCTTAGCTCAATAACAAGAGAAAAACGGCTAGCTTAGTAGAGTAGAGATAGAGTGTTGCTATGGCAAGGCTCTACCTCAGTTCAACAAATGAAATGGCTTAAAATCTTGGGAGGGACATGAGACAAGGACATTAACTAGTCCTTTGTAATGATCCCAAGCCATTATGCCAGGATCATCACGGTTTTGGTGTCTTTTAAAACTTTTTCTGGTTGTGGTATTTCGTCAAATACTTTACTGACCTACTTGTTTAGATGTGTTTACTTGCAGGATGGCCTCTTGATTTTGGCCTTAGGGTTTACTGATGTGTTATATATGTGTTGCAGCAATAAACAAGAAGATATAACCATGGAACATACCTCTACCATACGCAATATGATAGACAAGCCAAAACATCTCAAAATTGCTTTTATTCATGAAATAGAGAAACTTGCTACAATGAAGATGCCGATTTGGAACGCTCAACAGATGGCCAAGAATATAGACAATAGAGCTGCTACAAAATGCTCCAATAGAAGACTACAATAAGCCTCCAAAGGCTGGATATACAATGAAGACTGAATACAAGTAGATCTGGGTCGTAAGAATGCTAAACCCCCTAGCAGGAAGGTGCCATGCCCTGCTGGATAGCTGAAGCTCCCCAACAATTCGGCCCTGCTGCCAAAAGTGTCCAATCACCCCAAGAAATATGCCAGCTGATAGATTGGGCAACTGTAAGGACAACCTAGGTGCCCAAATCTCCAAAGTCACTCTCAAACCCTATGGATCTGAACTCCTCCATTGAATGGTGCGCCCCCTAGATGCCTGAAACCCTAGATAATTTGGCCTGGGTGAATGAGGCCTCCAAACCTCCTGAAACTCCCAAGATGATAGATCGGGCAATCACAAACCCCTGGAAGAAGTTTCAAGGTCAGATATGAGGTATAGCCTCCTAGATCTGCAAATCATTGAATCACCAAATCGTCCTCTCTCTCCCAAAGCCGTCCCAACCTGTAGATGATGATCTAGCCGTGGTAACTCCTCAAGAATGGACTAGATCTGATGTCCAAAGCCTTGCAATGAATACCCAGGTGATAGAATCTCCAAAAGCCCTGCCAATCACCTGTAATGAATCTCTCTCCAAGAATGGTGCGCCCCCCTTGCTGGAAACCCCCAATTGGTGCGCCCTCTCTCTATCTGCACAAGTAACTGATGTGGAATCCTCCTGCAACTGAGTAGATCTGGAACTAGAATGGTGTGGTAGCATATTGCATCTCCGAGACCAAGCTTGGGACAAGCTAGGTGGAATCTTTCACCACCGAATCGTCCTCTAGGGTTTGTTAAGTCAAAACCCTTAAAACCCCCCATGCTGGGCTTTCTAGCTAGAAGCCAGATATGAAAATATGATCATACATGAATGAATGAGAAGAGGCCCTTGCCTTTCCTTTATACTTTTTGCTCTCCTTGTCCCTCCAAAGTGACTTTCATTTTATTAATATTTAATTAATTAATTAAATCACTTTAATTAATTAATTGACCTTTTTACCTCTGAAAAACACCTTATCTCTCCTTGTGGCTTCCCTGGCCACTGAAAGTCACTTATCATCATCCCATCCTATAGTGTTTCTTCTCCCGATTCTAATGAGCTATTACACTGAGAGGTTCCTCCAAGTAATGTGCCCAAAATGACCTCTTCAGGGAGTTCAATTAGCTTATAGCTCAAAATAGTCAAAATCATGGAAATCGTCGAAATGCAATGGAACCAAAGACAACCTGTGCGGAATGGCTCATAATGATGGAATATGATGAGCAATGCAAGATGGACCCTGCAATGCCTCTCAATAACCCCTGTACTCGCTATAACATCCATCTGGCTACTCTGGTCATCATAAGCCTCTGCACTGTGATGATGTTCCAAAGTGGGGACATTACAGTCCTCCCTGCTAGAAAATTGCTTGTCCTTAAGCAATAACCGAATCCCCTCAAGTATAATAGTAAATACCAGGATCCCATGTCCACCTGTGGGATACATAATAGAACCCCTCCAAAGATGAACAATCACACATGTTGCCCCCTGGGTCCCATATCAAGTCATGAACTACTAGCTCCTGGGACGCATAGTCCTGAAATACATCAACTCTGGAAGTCTCCTGCATACGACACATGGCCTCATCTCAAAACGAATCCATCTTCTAAGTCTCTACTAATATCCAAACGGCCTCCATCAACTGCTCATGTTGATGTACAAACGAGGTGTTGCAAGACCTCTGTGAGACACCCGCAAGCAATGCGCTCCTCTCCATACTGAAGCGCAATGGAAAGTTAGAATAACTTTCCCCTGCAATGGTACACTCTCCCCTGTCAGTCAATGAAATGCTCAATCCTGCAATCCCTGGGTCCCATGCTAACCTCAGTCGAAGATCACCCTGCTGGCCCCGCACTACTCTGACCATGACTGTTTGTCCCCTGCATACATCCTGAATCCTCCTCTCCTGGGTCCTCCAGCTGAAATACCTGTGACCGTTGGACCTGTTGTCCAGAAACTGTATCAGTAAAGACATCTATGTAGAAGAAGTACCTGTCCAAACATCTCCATGCCCTATCATGATGATCAAGAGGGAGAAAAGGCCTCGCCCCATAGGACAAGGCCCTGCAGGCCCACTCCAAAACCCAAGGTGGAGTGTGTGGCTCTTTGGCGCATCCTGGGTCGTCATGTAGTGAAACATCTTGCTAACGAAGTGAACTCCCGGATTCCATGGAAAACTTGGAAGTTTATCACTTCCAGTCTACGCTAGCTGCTCCTGTGTCAGACTGATCACTGTCGAAATCCCTCTATGCTCATCTGTTGTCTCCTGGTCTATGATGCTCACCATCACACACCAAGTCTCAACTGGCTGCCTATGACGATCCATCTTTATCCAGCTGGATGTCGTAAAGGTACTCATGTCAGGCGGCCTCAGCCTAGGCACTCCCCATGCCCTCTGCCACTGTCTATCTCTCCTCATGCTGCTGTCCATCATAAATGTGTCGGGAAAAGGTAACAGAGATATCTGTAGCTGACTGTAGGGCTGAAAAATACCACCTGCCTCGATCAATCCCAAGGACTCGACCAAGAGCATGTCTATCTGTACCCCTGATAATTGCTCGCATGTAGCCATCACTAAACTCCAATCATCAGGCACAACCAGAAGTAACTTCTCCAACTGCTGGTAAACCAATCTCCATCTCCCATCACCCATGCAACTGCTGAAACAATGAAGGTGAGATCTCATAACCATATGCTGCTGTGAAGGATTGGCATCTGCATGCTCCCCTAAGTGTGTCTCCTCTCTGCAAGGCAGTACACCCCTCTGAATCCCACCATACATCTCGGCAGGTACCTGTGAGCTATCACTCATCACTGTATGCTCTAGCATACTCATGTTGTCTCCCATAGACTCATGTTGCATCATAGATCCTAGGCATACTGCTGGATCAACCTCTACATGGAGGTCAACCGCTCTCAGAACACAAGTGGAAGTGTCCTCCATCAATGTGTGCTCCTCTGTTAGATCACCAACATCCTCTATCAACGTGACTGACTGATACATATGAGTGTCCACTAAGACAGATGAAGTGGATTTTTGACGAATCCCCTCAAGAGACTTATCTGATCTAGACCCTGATTCTTGAAGGGTTGTCTGTGTGCCTCTCAATAATCCTCGAGTGCTCTCCAACTCTTGAGTGAGTTGGTCCATCTCCAACTCCTGCTCCCTCAGAGCCTCATGATACATCTCACCAATCCTCAATAGGTAGCCCCTGTCAGTCAACAACTGTTGGTAATCGGTCCTCATCATAGATACTCTCTCCCTGAGAGTATGAAAGTCATCCATGTCAAATCCCTCATCTGCATTACCATGTGTCACTAACACTCTCCAGCAATAATCTGCCATCAATGCATGCATGTCATCACTGCGCCTGGTGGCTGCCATGATCATATCCTCACTGACTCTCAACTGTGCTGCTAAGTGGTGTGACTCCTGATCATGGTCATGCTGAGGTGCCACCTCATATCCTTCACTGCCACTGTCATTCATGCTAATGTCAACTCTAGAGTCCCCAAAGACACTCTCTGCATAAGATAACGTGCTAAACTGCCCACTGTCGATTGTGCTGTTGGGTACTCATGTATGCCACTGCACCCCATCACTAGATGCTATCTCCCCCTGAATCACACTGTATCTTATATGAGCAATCGTATCCTCCTGTGCACTCAACCTGCTACTATCATATGCACCTGGATCCCATGTATCCAGACACGTGCTATGGTCATCCTGACTGCTAAAGAGTGCATCCTCATCAATGCAGGCCGATCCTGGAAGTAAGTGCTCCATCAACTTGTCATCATCCACAATCTGCTCAACTAATGGAGCCTCCAAAAGATGTGACTCAATCTCCTCATGTTGACCTGTAAGTGTAGGATCAACTACCTGCATGTCCTGTGTCTCCTCTTGGATCTGTGGATCCATGCGTCCATGGTTGTGCATCCCTCACACAAGGCTCCTCCATCATATCTGGCATGCTATTGATATCTTCCTGTGACGTGCCTATCATGGATGTGTGAAAAGACGATAGATGTGTCATGACCATCAAAGGAAGCTCATCATATCTAGGTGCTATCACGTGTGAATTCTCACTAGCGTCACCACTCTGCTAGGGTGTAAGGTCATCAACACCATGTGATATGTCTGCTGAAGTACTGGTGCTATCAGCCTATCCACCCGACTATCTATCCAATGTGAAAGGGTCACTATCCTCCTCAAGCGTGCAAGCATCACTAACCTCTGTGCAAGAGTCACCCTCACTAGCCTCTTAGGTAGAGTCACTATCACTAGCCTTTGTGCAAGAGTCACTGTCATCATCAGACTGCTCCGAATCAACATCTATCGCTCCATCCACACACCTCATCCTCCCTGTCATAGTGTGCCTCAATAGTGCTTCTGATCCTTACCCCTACACCTATGATCTGGTTCCCAAGGCACCTTGCAACTGTAGCAAAGTTGCGTGCTCCTAATGGGTGTGGGGTTTCTCTGTGCTTCCCTCCATCTAGCTGTTGTGGCCATGTATTCCTTTGCTCGTTTTACCTGGAATGTAATCTCATCTTTGCTCCACCTAGGATATTTCAAGGATAAATGCTGTCGGAAGGTTATTAATGCCCTAGTTTCCTCACTAAGGTCGTAGTCACATTCCCATCTACTACGTACAACCTCTCTAGTAAAATCCACAATATCCATTTCCTCTTATGGAAGACCCCTCTATGACTCTGCATACATGTGCTAATTCCCACGGCTGGCAGGAATATAAGCTTTGATACCACTGTAATGATCCCAAGCCATTATGCCAGAATCATCACGGTTTTGGTGTCTTTTAAAACTTTTTCTGGTTGTGGTATTTCGTCAAACACTTTACTGACCTACTTGTTTAGATGTGTTTACTTGCAGGATGGCCTCTTGATTTCGGCCTTAGGGTTTACTGATGTGTTATATATGTGTTGCAGCAATAAACAAGAAGATATAACCATGGAACATACTCCAACCATACGTAATATGATAGACAAGCCAAAACATCTCAAAACTGCTTTTATTCATGAAATAGAGAAACCTGCTACAATGAAGATGCCGATTTGGAATACTCAACAGATGGCCAAGAAGATAGACAATAGAGCTGCTACAAAATGCTCCAATAGAAGACTACAATAAGCCTCCAAAGGATGGATATACAATGAAGACTGAATACAAGTAGATCTGGGCCGTAAGAATGCTAAACCCCCTAGCAGGAAGGTGCCACGCCCTGCTGGATAGCTGAAGCTCCCCAACAATTCAGCCCTGCTGCCAAAAGTGTCCAATCACCCCAAGAAATATGCCAACTGATAGATCGGGCAACTGTAAGGACAACCAGGTGCCCAAATCTCCAAAGTCACTCTCAAACCTTGTGGATTTGAACTCCTCTACTAAATGGTGCACCCCCCTGGATGCCTGAAACCCTAGATAATTTGGCCTAGGTGAATGAGGCCTCCAAACCTCTTGAAACTCTCCAAGATGATAGATCGGGCAATCACAAACCCCTGGAAGAAGTTTCAAGGTCAGATGAGGTATAGCCTCCTAGATCTGCAAATCACTGAATCACCAAATCGTCCTCTCTCTCCCAAAGCCGTCCCAACCTATAGATGATGATCTAGCTGTGGTAACTCCTCAAGAATGGACTAGATATGATTTCCAAAGCCCTGCAATGAATAGCCAGGTGATAGAATCTCCAAAAGCCCTGCCAATCACCTGCAATGAATCTCTCTCCAAGAATGGTGCGCCCCCCTTGCTGGAAACCCCCAACTGGTGCGCCCTCTCTCTATTTGCACAAGTAACTGATGTGGAATCCTCTTGCAACTGAGTAGAGCTGGAACTAGAATGGTGTGGGAGCGTATTGCATCACTGAGACCAAGCTTGGGACAAGCTAGGTGGAATCTTGCACCACCGAATCGTCCTCTAGTGTTTGTTAAGTCAAAGCACTCAAAAACGCCAAAGCTGGGCTTACTAGCTAGAAGCCAGATATGAAAATATGATCATACATGAATGAATGAGAAGAGGCCCTTGCCTTTCCTTTATACTTTTTGCTCTCCTTATCCCTCCAAAGTGACTTTTATTTTATTAATATTTAATTAATTAATTAAATCACTTTAATTAATTAATTAACCTTTTTACCTCTGAAAAACACCTTATCTCTCCTTGTGGATTCCCTGACCACTGAAAGTCTCTTATCATCATCCCATCTTGTAGTTTTGCTTCTCCTGATTCCAATGAGCTATTACACTGAGAGGTTCCTCCAAGTAATGTGCCCAAAATGACCTCTTCAGTGTATTCAATTAGCTTATAGCTCAAAATAGTCAAAATCATGGAAATCGTCGGAATGCAATGGAACCAAAGCCAACCTGTGCGGAATGGCTCATAATGATGGAATATGATGAGCAATGCAAGCTGGACCCCACAATGCCTCTCAATAACCCCTGTACTCGCTATAACATCCATCTGGCTACTCTGGTCATCATAAACCTCTGGACTGTGATGATGTCCCAAAGTGGGGACATTACATCCTTGTCTCCTAGGGTTTGATTCAACAAATTATAATAACATATGCAAGTAAACAAACTAAAACCATTCAATTAATAAGTGTTTGCAGAAATTCACTTACATAAACCAAGAAACCATGTAGCAAAACCCTAGTTATAACACCTACCACCAAGAGAAATGCCAAAAATGCCAAGAAAAGTCTTCCTTCAACAAGTGCGCCTCAAAATTTCAGCCAATAATCCTAAGAAGGGCGCAAATTTCAGACCTCACTAATGAATGATTCAAAGATAATGCAAATATGAAGGTAAAAACCCTCAATATATAGCATACCAATGACCTTTATTAAAAATTAGGTCATCAAAAGGCCGACAAGGCCAAAATACCAAAATCATACTGTTTTACAATAAATGTCATAAACTAAAACCCTAATCAAGCTAAATCAAGACGTCATGCCCCTTCTAGGGTGATGTTAGCCCTTTATATGGCAAATGCAGCCTCCTGGAGCAAAACGTTAACCCTCCTTAGGCTTCTCTAACCTGCCACACATGCCAAACTACCCTGTCTATTTGCCAAAACGTCCATGAAGGAAGGATGACGTCATGAACCTCTTGGATGACACCCTAGGCCTTCCAAGGTCAATGTTCCAGTGAAGAGGGCACAACCCTCCTAGGTATAGGTCTTCTCAGCTGCCTCTGGTGGATTCTTCTGCTCTTCCCTGGTGCGAACACTTTGCCCTGTCTCTGCCCCTTGCTGGGGTCTCAACATCCATCGCGTGGGCTCTTCAGCCCCATGGAGGTCCGAACTAATCATCTCCCCATTTGTACCTGTCCGTCGGGCATGATCCTGCAGATCAACAGCTACGCCCTCCATGGGCTCATAAGTCATAGGGATCATAGCAATTTCAATCACATCTCATCATCAATATTATTAAACATGTGCATACAACTCCTATTACCCCAGTTAAGTGCCCAAAGACATTATACAAGTCTGCAATACAAGTTTGGGGAAAATGACAGGGCGTCCTATTGGGCTAATGTCTACTGAAAGAGGGATGTTTCTGGAAAGGATTAAATCCAAGTCATGTAAGTGGGTGAGGTGGATGGGGATGCCTGGGAAAAAGGTGCAGTGATAACAGGGATGGCTTACTGGTAGGTGCCTCTATGGAGGGTGAGCTGCACCTGTCATGGATGCAAATATTTCCAAGCCCATTCATGTCTTTTATCTTCATTCTTTTTCTTCCAAGATGCTAGTCAAAGGTGTTAATGTTTAAGCTATTATTATAGTTTTTTGCATTTCAATAAATAATAGTAGCATAAGATAGGATCACTGAGAAATACACAATCACAAGAGACACATCATTTATCCTGGGAAACCCTCATGGGGCAGAAAACCCAACAAAACTTCCTTATTATAGATAGCCAATACAATGCCAAGAGATCTCTTAAACTAATGCAGAAGATTCTCTCCCAGATATCAAACAAGTACAGAAATTCCTCTCCTAAAGATGCGCCTCTCTCTCTCTCTCTCTCTCTCTCTCTCTCTCTCTCTCTCTCTCTTCTCCAACTACAGCTCTGAAACTTGTCTCTCAATGAATAAGTGTGTGTGTGTCTAACTAAGGCGCTAGCCTCCTTATTTATACAACACTGGCACGTGTGGAGGTGTCTTTTCACTGGCAGGGCCAACTTCTCCTTTTGGGTGGTTATAACCACCTTTAGTATTTTCTAGGGCTTCTTTAATATATTCTGGGGCCGATTTCTTCTTTTTCTTATTACAATTACCTTTTGACCAATCCACAAAAGGGGATTTGGTCCTTTACAATAGCCGACATGATCAATCCGCAATGAGGATTGATCCAATGAATAATATATCAAATATTAATTAGAAAACACTTTGCAGTTACATTATTTCAACACTCCCCCTTAACAAGAAGGGTATTCTATAACAACATCAGGCGAGAGAGAGCACTGCATCATCAACAACATCAGGAGGACAACATCATCAATATCATCTTGGAACACTGACTGGCGTATCTATAAATCATCAGAAGTTTTCTCATCGACAACATCGTCATTCTCAAAGGAATGCCATCATCCTCTACATCAATATGGATTAGTATAAAACTAATACATCATCATCACAGCGCGAGGCTGGCTCATCATCATAATGCTGGACTGGCTTTACGTCACAGCTCTCAAGTTGGAAGCACAATACTCGACTGGCTTTACATCACAGCTATCAAGCTGGAAGCAAAATACTCGTCTTGCTTTACGTTACAACAATAAAGCTGGAAGCAAGATACTCGTCTTGCTTTACATCACAACAATCAAGATGGAAGCAAGATACTAGTCTGGCTTTACGCCACAACTATCAAGCTGGAAGCACAGTACTAGCCTCATCTCATCGTCTTGCTTTACGTCACAACAATCAAGCAGGAAGCAAGATACTAAACTGGCTTTATGTCACAACTATCAAGCTGGAAGCACAATACTAGCCTCATATCATCGTCTTGTTTTACGTCACAGCAATCAAGCTGGAAGCAAGATACCATGATGTAATGCTTCCATTTCTTTTTTGCTTGCACCAATGCCCAACGTCCTTTGTCATAAGTGTAATAATTCAAAGTGGAAGGTTGGAACATTCTAAATGATAACATGGTAGTTTTCCTCCATGATTCAACATGTATCCTATTGCATTGTGTGATGAATCAACTTCAATTTAATATGGTTGGCCGAACTTTGGAAGTGCCAATACAAGTGCATTGCCTTTTTTTCCTCAACTCATCAAAAACATGTTGTTTTTCTACTTTTGAATGGAAAATAAAGTTTTTGAGGTCAACGCATAGAGTGTGGCTGCTATTTTGGAAAAATTAGCAATACGTTTCCTCATTTGTTGGGTTGTTCTATCAAAGCTTCTCACTGTTAATGTTTGAGCAGCATCGGAAAGACATTCTACTAGATTGATAATTAATAATATGATTATTAATTATTAAGCAATATTATTAATTATAATATTATTAATGTAATAATATATTTAT
>JZKD02S2318140.1:44494-62237 GCA_000966675.3 Picea glauca | reverse complement strand
ATTCAACACTCACCTCATTCAACAAAGTTACCAACTTAACGAGAACTCTTCAAAGTTCTTGTTGTTTTAGAGGGGTCGTATGTAGTGGCTATTTTTAGCTCCAAATTAAAAAGTGGAAAGTTGACCCTTGAAATGAAAAGTGATGCTTCCAGTAGCACCAATTTTATCTTCATAATTAAAATCACAACTTAACTAAAACCATACCCTTAATAACTGATACTATTGCAAATAAAAACATATAACCAACTCCTAAATCGAAGAGTGGTATATATATATATATATATATTAAATTTACATATAAATTGAAAAAAAAAACCCTCCTTAAACAAATTTAGGGGAAAAAAGAAAAAAAGAAATAACACAAATTTAAAAAAAATAAAAATAAATCTCAACATAAACAAAATTAAAAAAAACACAAACAAAACAAAAAAACAAAATTTATAAAAAAATAAAAATAAAAAAATAATCAAAGAAACAAAAATTAAAAAATAATCATTGAAAAAAATAAATAGAAGAAAAAAGAAAATATAAAAATAAAAATAGAAATTAAACAACATATTTAAAAAGAATTTAATAAAAAAACACACACAAAAAAAAATATATTAAAAACCAAATTAAAGACTTTAATATTAAAAACAAAACAAAAAATAATTTAGAGACGTTACTTTTAATTTATATGTAAATTTAAAAATAAAAAATATTTTCCGGTAATACCGCTTTTTGATTTAGGGGCTGGTTATATGCAATGTTCCACCAAGACTCCGGGACGGGAGACGCGGGTGCGGGGAGACGCACAAGGAGAACGTGTGGAAGTACCCCCAAATTTTAGGGATTTTTGGGAAATGGGGGACGGGGGGACGTCACATATATAATATAAAAATATATAAAAAATAAAATTTTTAAAATAAAAATAATAATGATAATATGATAAATCTCAACAATAACATAAATTAATTATATATATATATATATATATGTTTAAATTTTTTTTTTTTAAATTTAATATTTTCTTTTTTAAGTCTTACTGGGCAAAACATTTTTTGGGGGGACTTCCAGGAGTCCCCCTTTTGGGGGGGGGGAACGTCCAGAAGTCCCCCTTTTCAAGGGGGAACGTCCAGGAGTCCCCCTTTTGGGGAGTCTCGTCCCCCACCTTGGGGAGTCGCGTCCCCCCAAATCCCCCCGCGTCTCCCCAAAAAGGGGACGTGGGGAAACGTCCCCCCTGGAGTCCCCCCGTCCCGGGGACGTGAGGGACGCGTCCCCCACAACCCCCACCCTGGGGGACGCATCCCCATGGAACACTGGTTATATGATTTTTATTTAAGATGGTATTAGTTGTCAAGGCCATGGTTTTAATTAAGTTGTAATATTAACTCAAAAAATTAAATTAGTGCTACTGGAAGCATCACTTTTCGATTTGAGGGTCAATTTTCCACAATTTCATTGGTTTTCAAGGTTTCCATTCCAAACAAGTCACAGTTTTAACCACCCCCCAAAAAATGGTGCTATTGGTAATGGCACTTTTTGATTTGAAGGTTGATTTTGATGTTTTTTACCAAAAAAAAATGAGTTTTTCAGGTCAGAGTTCTCGTTTTGAGGTCACGGTTCTTGTTAAGATGATAACTATGTTATTCGCATTCCTTGGTGTAGGACAATTTTCTATTACTTATATTTTCATTGAATCAATCTTGAGGTCACATCCTACCACTACATAATCCAAATAAACCAAGGTTTCTTTGACAAATTCACATTTCTTGCAATTCAATGCAAGCTTATTTTATTAGAGTTTCAAACGCTTGCTTCAAATGGAAACATATGCTTATGCCAAGTTTTACTAAGCACAAGGTTATCATCCAAGTACACTATGACAAAAGAATCAATGAAAGGACATAAGACATCATTCATTATGCTCATAAAAGTAGTCTGAGCATTGTACATTCTGAATGGTAGCATCAACCATTTAGAGAGTGCTTGCCTTGTCTTGAATGTTATCTTTTAGACATCTTCCTCTTTAATTCTGATTTAATGGTAACTTGATTTGAGACATCTTCCTCTTTAATTCTGATTTAATGGTAACTTGAGACATCTTCCTCTTTAATTCTGATTTAATGGTAACTTGATTTGATATTTAGCTTAGTAAAAATCCTTGCATTTTGGAGTCGATGTAGTAAGTCATCTATTATTGGCTATGGATCTCTATTTTTTTTGTGATGGCTTGATAGTCCCCACTCATATTCCATGTGACATTCTTCTTGTGGAGAAGTACTATTGGAGAACCACGTGCAGAAGTGCTTAGCCTAATGAATCCTTTCTCAAGCAATTCATACAATTGCCTTTGTAATTCATTTGTTTCCAAGATCAATTTCCATCTCAAGGCTTTTGGGGAGTGGTGTATCTTTTTGAAGACATATCTCATACTCTACATGCCTTTTGGGTGGAAGTCCTTTAGGTGCTGGAAAAACCTCTTTGAATTTTTCAACGAACTCCTCCAATTGTTTGATTTTGCTTCTTTGAATAATTGATTTTTGGAGTCTTTACTTCCACGGAGAACTCTTTGTATTGTTTTTTAGCATCAATATCAACAAAACAAACTTATTTATATATCAATGTTTTTTCTTTTATATCTGAAATCAAAGAGAATCTTTTCTTTCTTTGGTATGCTTTTATGATGAATGGTTTTCTATACTTGATATATCTATATTTATTGGATCTACTCATGTGAATGTTGTCTTTTTCTCACAATTATGGGTTGCCAAAAATAACTTCACAAACATCCAAGGTAACAATAACATCACATGTTATTTCATCAACACAATTAATTGAAATTGTAAACCTCAACTTAGTTTACTAGGTTATTTGGAGATTGACATCTTTGTTCATCCACCCTAGTGGATATGACTCTGATGGGAATGCGCCTTCAAACCCAATTGCTTCACAAATACTTCAAAAATTAGGTTCATTTGTGAATCTGTATCAACCAATGTAGTCACATTAACATTTTTATTTTAATCTTGAGTAGAGTTAGAACTTTTCCTCCCGGGGTAGAGTTTGACTGGTAACAGGTAGAGTTGTGGATGAAGTTTCCGAAAATTCTCCTTAGTGTACCCATCTATGTTATGGTGCTCACTATGGTAGTGCAAACCTCCAATTGAAACCCCAAAATAGTTTCTAATTTTTAAAATTTCTTTGTGTGGTTTAGTACAATTTGTCCTACCTTTTCCAAAAGTTGTAATGCTCGATTTTGAGTTCTTGTTGATGTATAATAGGATGAAATTTGTATTCATCATTTCTTTGAAGGTCTCCCATCATGTATTCAATGGCTCTTTCCTCTTGTTCAATGTGTTTACATGGATATTGCACCATACCAAGGGATAATCAGCCATCTGCGTCTTTGCATACATTTTTTTTGCTAATCCTCTTACCCATGGGCTTCAAAGTAGACTTCAAGTTGCTTGAACCACTTTTCCAACTTATCTGCATCAACTTGGCCCCCATAAGATTCAATTTCGAATTTGGAATCCATTTTGAAGGACTAGAGTGTTCTAGCTCAAGGATCAGAATAGACTAGGATAAAAATCCTAAGGTGCAACCTCTCTTGGGCCTTAGGTCTTTGAATCCTAGCAAGAGACTAGGTATCTTAATGCTTTCACCAAAACTTGGACAAATACAAGTAGGGAAGGAAGAACCTCTTATGTTCCTTCCTAGGGTTTCAATAAATCAAAGTAACATGCAACAAGATAGCAATTATCATATTATACCATGAGCAAATACATCAACTTAAGAAAAATTACTTACTTATCCAAGTCAATATTCCAAGGGAAACCCTAGTTGCAACAAGATATCTTCCAAGAAATGAAAAACATCCACCAACAAATCCTTCTCCAAAGGTGTGCACTAGATCCAAGAGACAAAAGAGAGTAGAGCGAATTGTTAAGAGCTCTCCTTCACAAGTGCGAGGAATCAAGTGAGGATGAAAAATGAAATGAGTGCTAGCCTTATTTTTATAAGGTAACCCTAGCACATTTGCCTAAAAAATGTTAATAATTCATTTTACAAGTGGGGCTGACCCCTCACAACAACCTCTACAATAACAATAGATGCAAAATGGCAATCACAAAGCCACACATGTGGTGACGTCAAGCCTCCAATAGGTGAAGGAGGGCATCCCAAGGCCATGTGTCATCATCCAAAGTGCAAGCAAGGTGGGAGAATGCCATGCCACCTCAAATCATCCCGTGGTGTCCATGTGGCAAGCAAGCCCCAACATCTCCATCAAACCCTTGCATGACATCATCATAAAAAAGAGCCAACATCCAAGGTGTGAAGGATGGAATCCATGGTGGAGGGTGTAAATCATCTTTCTGTGTTGTCCAGGCCACACCAAGTGTAATGTCCTCCATCAAGTAGTTGGGTAATGTGTGGGTGCATAGTCCAAAGCATGGACTTCCAACCCATAAGTGTGCCATCATGACCATATCTGTCAAAATCAAGCCCATCAGTCCACTGTCCAAGGTCCAGAAGATGTGAGAGCATGTATCTGAGTGTGTTAAGCCACTAGGTGACTCAATGCTCTACGTCACACATGTCATATCTTGCAATAAAGGCACAACGCCCTGGGTGAAAGCCCGAGGTGTCCTTCAAAGGACCATGTCAGGGGCATCCAAATCAAATAAAATCATGAAATCAAGTAAAGCAAATGTTGATGAGATATACCAGTCCTTAGATCATACAAAGTAAGTTGTTACTTAAGATATAAGCCACATAAACAATTCACACCAAGTATCCCCTTCAAATTTCACATTAGCTCAAGACTTTATGTAAGTTGTTAAGTTTGAGTATGGGAGGACCTTCATCAGACCCTATTCGTTGTGCCAACCAAAATAGTGAAACAAAAGACCCAATAGAGGGATAGGTCCCAAGAGAAACAAGAAAGAAAATAACCTTGAGTAAGTGTGATAATGGTACATGTTAGGGTTACTTCTTGGCTTATGGTGTCATTAGGTCCATTTTTATGAGCACCTTTGTGGAGGGTGCACTTGCTTTTGAGTTACCACTTTCTAAGTGCTACATTTTTCCAAACCCCTTACTCTACCTCTTTATTGTCCTTTTGTCATATTTCCAGGTCCCCTTTATAAGGTTTCAAGCTATAACATCACTACTTTGGGACTGGGGAAAATACAGAAAGGGTAGATAGAGCTCAAGTATGGATTGGCTTTTGAGAGTCCTTTGCTATTATCTCTTCAACATTATTCTTTCTTCATTATTCTTTTACTAGCAGCTGCAATCAACCTCTAAGCCTTTAGCCCCTCTTCTCATGAGAGAATAAACCATGACCCATTACCGAAGTTTAGTACACTGCAACAAGCTCGAGGATGGTAAGTGTTATGTATGGTGGGGAAACAAAACGTTACCCTTGTGAGAGTCCCCAGGTAGTACCATTTTTCCTTGGGGGTGACAACACAGGAGTAGGGTACAAATGTTGGCCACCAAGGTGAAACAAGGAAACAAACATAACTTCTTGAGCTTATGATCCCTTATCCGACTTCAACTAATGATACTCATTCACATGCCTAGTATATTAATCACAACACCTTATATGAAGAAAGGACTAACATACCTCGTGGTGGTGCTGTCTTACCATCTCCCATACACTGTGTTGACTGGATGTGATTAGCTTGACTAATCCAAAGTAGAAGAGGAAATTCGAGGCATGCTACTGGGTTGCCCTGGGTGGACATGTTGATCATCATCATGAACGAAATCACTGTCTTCATTGTGTGACATAGACATGATCTCCTCCAGTTACCCCTAGTCATGGGGGGGTAACAATGATAATTTGATTAATTAAGATTCATCCCAAGTTGCATGAAATGTAGAAATATGTGCTAGTTTCAGGACCCATGTGACCCCCCCTAAATGGGTATGTCAAGGAAAACATGGTATATATTTTAAATAATACATTATCTTGCAATAAAATAAGAATGATAGCTTAATTTGTAGGTAGGATTAGAAATGAATTAGAGGTTAATTTCTCTTCATTTTACATAGATCAGGGCTCTTTAGACTTCTTATGCGTCCCGTTATCATTGGATCTGTACTTGTACAAATCCCTTCACAAGATACCAATCTTGTGTAACCG
Organism: Picea glauca; assembly: GCA_000966675.3. NCBI lineage: Eukaryota > Viridiplantae > Streptophyta > Pinopsida > Pinales > Pinaceae > Picea > Picea glauca. The sequence continues at coordinate 56,101 of JZKD02S2318140.1, read as the reverse complement.
ATCCAGATTATTTTCGGCACGAAATGAGAGTGGAGATATAATAAGGAAATGCACAGAGATATCACGGATATCCAATAATATAACAGAGATATATCAGAGATGAAACCATAAACACATATATACAATAATACACGATTTCTATTAATGAAAGAAATGTACAAAGACTGTAAAAATACAGAGTGAAAGACTCGCTAGAATAGTGGTGGCTTATCTCTGAGAAGAGATGTGACGGCTGCGCTCATTCGCTAGAAGATGATTACAATGAGGCTTTGAAGGCCTTTTTACAATAAACAAGAATGCCAAAAACCCTAGACATCCAAAAACCTAACCCTAGGAGATGAAGCGCCAAAAGTCATGTGGGCCCCGTTTGGTTAAGTTATTGCATCAACTTTCTGGGGTCGTAACTTTTGCATACGATCTCCGTTTTAGGTGTATGATATCTCGTTGGAAAGGTATCATCGAGGAGATTCATTTTGGGGGCTCAATCATGCCTTCAGCTATCAATGAGAAGCTTGATCCTGAAAAACCTTCATTTAGGCCCTCAAAATGGCCCCGAAAGTTAAAAACTGCTAAAAATAGTAAATTGCCAAAATTGCCAGAAGACTGTTTTGAGCCAGTCAGAAAAGGTGGGTGGCCACCGATATCCACCTGGATCAGTAACAATTGGAAGTAGATTCCACTGTCACCTAGGCAAGTACTTCCCTCGTTTTAGTGAAGGACAGGTCCAACACAAGGGAGTCTTCCCTGATGACCTCAAGGGATCATATAGCAAGATTATCCAAGCCTATGGCCCCCTATCTTGGTCACCTTAGAAGGATAGAATAGGTCTAGGGGAGTGTGAAAGTTTAGGAAGAGCTTGGACAAGGTAATTGATTGATGTGTGTGAGACAAGTTTGTCAATGCATATAAAGATAGTTACCAAATTTAACGAATGAATAACCACTTCTAGAACACTTTCCTATCAAGAAAGAGGTATATTATAGAAAATCCCATGCCTAGAAGTCTTGCCCCAAATCCACTTCACAATCACTACATGACTTTTATAGGTTGCTCTTGGGAAACATCCCTTGACTTGGGGATTGGCCTACCCAATAGAGCAGCATGACACCCCTCCCATACCTAAATTAGGCAAAACTTATAAGGTATTTGAGCATTTGTTTAGTTTGAAAAGGGGGGTTTGATGCACATATTTGGTTGGTTCTTGTATTAGATATGACTTACACGACATGATACTTGTAACTTGTGAGCCCTTGGAGGGAGTACTTGTTTGTCTTTGCGGGACCTTGTCCATAGGATGGATGCCAGATACCACGTCCGGGGCACCATTGATGATGAATGTTGTGCATGGAAGATGGAGGGCGTTTCCTTTGGAGGCATCTTGGCATAACTAGATGATAATACTCCACCCTTCTCCACTTGGATGATGACCTTTGAAGGCCTAAACGTCACCTTTCTAGCCCTTGACGTCACCTAGGGGCTAGGGTTTGATGGAAGGAGACATTTGGCATTGACCTTGGCATATGGGAGAGTGACACATGGCCTTTGGAGGCCCAATGTTCCACATTTCCAGCCTTGACATCACATCCCAAAGCTCAATGTCACCCTAAAAGGGCATGACGTCACCCTTCGAGGGATATATTTTGGTTTAAATTTGAATTTTTCAAATTAAAGGCATAATTTGAGGGGGTCAGCCCTCTTTTATTTTTATGTTGACAATTTAAGTGGACAAATAGGTCAAGGAGGGATCATATAAATACACCTCCTTGACATTTCAGTTTACCATCACATTCTCCTCACACAAGTGAGATACAAGTTTGAAATTTTCTTGCTATTGAATCTCTCTCCCTCTCTCTCTTCTACACTCACGCGACTTGCTTGGAGGATCATTTATGAATGGATTTCGCTGATTTTTGGATGAAATTTCTGAAATTAGGGTTTATTCTTGTCATATCTTCGTGAAATAAATTTATGTAATTTCATTTCATGTTGTTGAATGGTTATGGTAAATTTTACTTGTTCATATTGAAGATCTTTGCTTGGTAAAACTCTAAGAGAAGAGCATAAGTGCTTCCTCCTCTCACAAGATTAATTTCATCCATAATTTGTGAAGGAAACCCTACCTAGAATTAATCTCCTAAAGCCCTAAAGTGCTAGCACTTTAGGAGTTTGATTCTAGACTCTTCATTATAACTTATTTCAAGAATTTCTAGAGCCCAAAAGTGCTTGCACTCTAGCAAACCTTTCTCTTAAAGGCTTGAAATCTAAGGCCCTAATGTGCTAGCACCTTAGATTTCAAACCGTACCTCTTATGTCTTGCATGCACTTTAAGATTTTGATTCTAGACTCTTAATTATAACTTATTTCAAGAATTTAATAAGGGAGAAAAGGTTGCTAGAGCCAAAAAATGCTTGCACTCTAGCAAACCCTTCTCTTAAAGGTTTGAAATCTAAGGCCCCAATGTGCTAGCACCTTAGATTTCAAACCCTACCTCTTATATCTTGCCATTATAATTCTCCAAACATATTGTATTGCTGTTGTAAGAGACTCCATAGCCCTAAGGAACTAATCATTTAAGCTCTCTTGTGGTAAAAGTGATCAACAAACTCTCAATTTTCATTCTCTCAAGCTTTTCACTAACTTTGCTAACTCTAACCTAAGCTAACTCACTAATTTACTTGTTGATGTAGCAAAAGTTTGCTACAACCATACTAACATACACTAATTTGTTTCATACATTGCTCTAATAGTGGTTAAACATACTTAGAATTTGCTTGGAGCAATTGGATAATAATCTAATGGATATGTGTTATATTTTCCTTGTCAATTGATGCAATTCTGATCTCTATTGTTTGTTGTTGTTACTAACTTGCATTTGCTGTTATAAACTCTCACACTGCTGCAATTTCATAACAGCCATAGTAACTCTTGCTTTCTAGTATCCTAAAGAGGTGTTACTTGCTTACTTGTACTTGGAAATGATCATATATATGCTATAATTGTTCTTGTTTTGGGAATGTACTGAAAGCATATTCTACCTCATCAATTTCACAAACCTAGACTATTTTTTGGGGTAATCAAGAGAGGGGGCGGTAGGCTTGGATAACAAACTTGCTACTTCGATCCCTTGAGGTCACCGAGGAAGCCTCCCCTGTGGTGGACTTCCTCCATCACTAAAATGAGGGTATTTCTTACTAGGGTGACAGTGGTAGGATTTTCTGTAGTTAAGCAAGATTTGAGAATCTTGTGTTGGGCTTTGGACAACTACAAATCCTACTGTAATATTTTGGCGCCGTTGTCGGGGAGGATTGCGTCATTCTCCTCCATGACAAATCTTTTGGTAAGCTTCTCCGGAAATCCCTTATCTTACAAGCTTACCTGGCGATACTTTGCATAATTTTGTCAAACACTTTGCATTAAGGTTGTTGGATACTTCTTATAACAGTTTGCATATGTATCAAGGATAGGAATATTGTCAAACACATTACATGCATCCGTTACATAGAGAATAGAGAAAATAACCATGGCATCTTATTATGGTTTGAAAAACCCCAAATCACAACAATACAAAGATATTTATTGGATGTAGCAATCGCTGCAAAAACCTACCTAAATACACAGATCTAATGGCTGTAAGGCAGATGCAATAACTACTAACAGAAAACAAATCAAGAACCTTGGTAATGATGCCAAATGATCCTCCAATGGCGCTGCCAGTTGTTCCACTGCTCTCCTGGCCTCACTAGACCTCATGCAAACCCCACGGTTCTATCAAAGAATCCTACCAACAACCCATATCTGCAAATAAGGGGGATCAACCACTTCCAAAGGATCTCAATGTGCATGCTCCAAGCCCACGGGCCTCCAAAAACTCTCGTTGTGTTATGAAGTGGGTAGATCGATCTTCTCAATGGCTCCACGTCTTATCTAAACCCTCATATCTGCAATAAAGGGGTTTGGTTCTGCATAATGGCTCCCACGGCTCTCTAACCGACTCAGATCTGTAGAAAAGGGAATGAGGGCAGCCTCCCTAAACCACACAATCCTCTCATCCTGCTACAATAAGCCTCATGGTTCTTTGATGAAGTGGATCAACCCTGCAAATGTCCACAACTATGCAACATGCAGGCATAACGGCTTCTACAAACCCTCTAAGACAATTCGTTGTGCTAATATCTTGCAGATGGATCACAAGAAGAAGCTCCAATGAAGAGCCTGGTTGGATCCTCCTATTTGGTGGAAGGGTTTTGCCAAATCCCTAACGAAAACCTTGGCTCCAAGAGCACATCAATAAGAGATCAAAACATAATTTTAAAGTGAGAGGCTACCCCTCCTTTTATTCTTCCTCCGAGCCTTCTAGATCTTTCCCATTTTTACCAAATCAAACTCTTACCTTATTTCTCCTTTAATTATTACTTAAACATTAAAAATAAATTTTTAATGCTTAAGTGTTTAATAATTTTATTTATTGTCACTTTAATATATTATCTTCCACCCAAGTTACACTAAACAAATCCCCGTTACTCTCTTTTTCTCCTACATTTTTCCTATTGACTAGCGTACTGGAGAGTCTCATAGGCTACTAAGTCATCTTCCTCTTTGATGAAAAGGAAGGGGACATTACAATGAATCCAAATTGAAATGAAGACAAATTTGATGAACAAAGTATCTGTGTTTACAAATTTGTACACATTTGCATGGAATATTTAAATTGTCATTAATGTATGACTGGACCTAGAAAATGTCATGATTGCTACATTAACAGGGCACGTAGACCGCTATAAACCAAATATTTTTCCAACTGAAAATTTCTAATTATATTATATATATAATTGTGTACATGTACTGCCACTTGTACAAAATAAGTCCATGAATAAGGTATATAAGCCAAATATACCTGCGATCATTCTAACAGTTTAATATTGCCAGTTGAGCACTTGAATGTGTAGGTCTTATGATATAGTGGTCATTCTAATGCGCACACTAGCGAGCTTTGGGAGTTAGGACACATTCTGGGTTAAATTTAAACCATAATCTCGATATTGACACAGATTCATTCACAACCGTAAAATAATTTCTCTAATGTTATAAAAAATGATGGAAGGAAAGATGGGGATATACCGGGGCTAAGGGAAGATAAGCCATGGATGTATTGTTTTACAATCGCGTGGACAAAAATGTTGGCATTCATTTTGGCAGCTCCTATATGTTATTTCACTGGATGCAGTGGTATGAGATTGATTATGTTTACAGTGCAATTCACTGATTTAGCCTTTATAATGTGTCATTAGAATTTCATTCAGAATTGCAGAATTTTTATTTCATCGCTCTGAACATTCAGTCAGCGCCAGCAGTAGGATTCTCCATTTGTGCGTTGCTTGTTTCTTTTAGAGGAGTAGAGTTGGCAATTGTAGAGAAATGGTTTTCCTATAGAGTTGTTTCAATGATTGATGATATGATGCCAATAATAATTCTATAAAAGTGCTTACTGATTTTTAGTATTTCGCTGTAGAGAACTTTTTATGTTAATTTTATTGGTAAAGAAGAGACTAACGATAACTCTAGTTTTCCATCTTTAAGAGTTAACTTGCTTTGGCAACATACTTTATATTGAAATTCTTTGGTTTAAATCTTTTTATGCTGGTTCCAATCAGTGGGAAGTCAAGTTTTGCAATACCAAGTTTTGCACTGCGAAGAGGAGGATCACAAGAAAAGAAAAAGAAAAGTTCTTGTTGTAAACAAAGAAATGTTATTCCGACTGTTATATAGAAATGTTTCATATATTTTGATATTTCCTTATTTAAATTATGGTTTTTGACTTCCCTGGTCAACAATGTTAATGTAAGATGCAATACTCTTTTTACAGCTGTTTCTAGGTTTTTTGTGTTTAGGAAACACTGATTTTATCATTGAACCTCCATGACATTTTCAAGTATTTCATGTAATTTTTTGCTATTTATGAAACTATGAATGGTGTAAGTATTTTTCATCGTTTTCAGCATTTTCCATCTAATTTAATTGCTCACGATGTATATTTTTTCCATGTAATTTGATTGCTCACGATGAATATTTGTTGTTTCTTTTAACAGCATACATGCTGATATGCTAGAGCCATGAAAATGCTTATTTTAAAAAAATTGAATATAGAATATTTACTGAAATATTTGTGCTTATTCCCACCATTGCATCACTTGAAAAGCTGTACAGTAAATGGTTAGTATTGCATTACTTGAAAAGCTGTACAGTAAATAGTTAGTTATGATTTTATGCTTCTTCCAACCACTGCATCACTTTAAAAGCTTGAAAATAAATAGCTACCTATGAATTATGCTTCTTCCCACCATAAATGAACATTAGAGACCTGTGACCATGTTTCATTGCATGTGCAACGTGATGCAGTTTGAGTCCGTGAAGGAAACATTTCGAGAACTTGCCCTTATTGCAGCTGGTGGTGGAGGTATTTTAACTAATGCACTGGCTCATTCTTCTGTTGTGAAGGTGAGCCAACCAAACATATCAAGAGAGGGTTGCTAGGTGCCATTTATGTTGCTTACTCGATTAATAAGTGGATGTTCTTCGTTTCTATCCTTTCCTGAGTCAAAAAAGATGGGCCACATTATGAAGGTATTGGATCAGTCATTGTCATGTTGAGCACTGTTTGGCAGAAGGAAAGCTTATTGAAGCATCTGATGCTTTAGAGAAGAGTGCACAGGGGAGCAAAGCCAAAAGTATATCTTCTGAGTGGGTAAGACAGGCTCATAACAGGGCTGTGACTGAACAAGCCTCATCTCTGGTGCGGGACTATGCTATTACGATTGCTCCGACTTTCACCTGAATTTTCAAATACTGCAACTGTAGGTCATTTTTGAGAGATTTTGACCTATTTCCAGGAGTTATCATCTCTATGAACTTATACAAGATGCCAATGTATTTGTTTTCCAAATGTAATTCTAAACAATTTTATTTAGCCTCAGCTGGTTCAATTGGTCGACATGGGTGGGGAGTATGGTTGTTTGCAGTTAAATAGTTTGCTGCCTCAAATTTATGAATCTATTAGGTCATTTATGACCAAGTTTTCAGCTTCACCTTGTGTTTGGCTCTGACATTTGAAATAATTCAATCATATTCTTCCTTTTGTAGTATTTGATTTTGAACTTAAGGCCCAAAACAACAAGCTGTCGTGGGACATTTCATTCCAATAAAGGCAATGTTCCAAGAGTTTCAACAGGGGACTTTGTATTGCATATATATTTTATGTTTAGGAATTGTTTCTCAAGCTTATTGCTACATTTCTCATTTTTTATTTTGTTTTATTAGTGGGACATTTCATTTCAATAAAGGCAATCTTCCAAGGGTTTCAACAACGGACTTTGTATTGCATATATATTTTATGCTTAGGAATTGTTTCCAAGGGTTTTAACAGGGGACTTTGTATTGCATATATATTTTATGCTTAGGAATTGTTTCCAAGGGTTTCAAGAGGGGACTTTGAATTGCATATATATTTTATGTTTAGGAATTGTTTCTAAAGCTTATTGTTATATTTCTCATTTTATTTTATTAGTAGTTACGGTTGGAGATACTTTGATAAAGGTGCCTTTTGAACATGGTTTTTTTAACTGGTATTCACAAACATTTAGTCGAGGGACTTTTAAGGATATTACATCAACCCAAGCTTTGTATATCTGATTTTAGTCAAGGGTGTTAATCTTAGAAATTATTTTTGAATAAAAAGAAAAACTATGTTCTCATTTTTCTAATAGATGGCCTTTGAGCCACAACCAATGATAATGTGGGTGCCTAATGAGTATAAAGATGGGTGAGTCGTGAGCTTTTGCAACAGAAAATCAGAGTAGTTTTTCTCATCTCAAGATGTTGTCTTGCAATAAAAAATTATCTTCATATAAAGAAATGTTTGAATGAACCTTAGAGATAATTGATTAATCCACATAGATCCATTATTTATCATACATTTAGAGGGATCAAATCTCTTGAAGTGCAAACATTTCTTCAAGTTTTTTTCATCTAAAAATGTTCACTTTGAGGACGGTGCATGATAGATTTGGAGTTAAGATGGATCTAACTATATTTCTTTCTTTATATATATCTATATATATCCCACATGTCAACTCCATGTTGAGTAGGAATTACACATTGATGATGATATTGTACATGCGTCAGGTCTCCCAGGCATGCAGCTGGCCACGTGTATGACAAACATTACCTCCCCTTATACTCCTCCACAAGCGAGGTTTCATAGCCAAGTCAATTATGTACCAATGAAGGAGAAGGGGACGACGGAAAGTTGTGGGAATGATTGTTGAAATAATGTAACTGCAAAGAGTATTCTTATTATTATTGATATATTATTCATAGGATCAATCCCCATTGTGGATTGATCATGTCGGTTATTGTAATAGGACCAAATCCCCTTTTGCGGATTGGTCAAAAGACAATTATAATAGGTAGAATAAGAAGTCGGCCCCAACAGATATTAAAGAGACCCAGAAATATAATAAAGGTGGGTTTACCACCCAGTTTGAGAAGTCGGCCCTGCCAGTGAAGAGACACTTCACACGTGCCAGACTTGTCTAAATAAAGAGGCCAGCGCCTCACTTAGACACACACTCACTTGCTCATTTTGAGAGACAAGTTTAGATCTGCTGCTGGAGAAGAAGAAGAGAGAGAGTGGCGCATATCTGGGATAGGACTTTCTGTATTAGCTTAAGAGATCTCTTGGCATTGTATTGACTATCTATATTAAGGAAGTTTTGTTGGGTTTTCTTCTCCTAGAGGCTTTCCCAAGACAAATGTTGTGTCTCTTGTGATTGTGTATTTCTCAGTGATCTTGGATTATGTTATTGTTATCTATTGAAATGCAAACATCTATAATAATGGCTTAAACATTAACATGGTATCAGAGCCAAGCTGAAGGAAGCATCTTTCACAAGTGAAAAACGTCACTGTTACTGTACATGAAAATTAGGGCTTTTTGATGGTGAAGCTTTTCAGCCCTGAAACCATCTAGAAAAGTGCGCCCTCCCCTAAGGATCAGTTTGACACTCTCAACGCACCTTTTCAGTGGCTGAATCTCCCGGAAAGTGAAACCCTAGTTTCACAAAGTACCAGAAGTACCAGAAAACCAATGTACCCGAAGTATCAGAAGTACCAGAGTACCAAAGGTACCAGAAGCACCAGAGTACCAAAGGTACCAGAAGCACCAGTCCAGAAATCCGCAGATCAGATTTGAAGGAGAAAAAGTTGGATTTTCTCATATCCAAACACACCAGGCTACTCGCCTCAGCCAAACACACCTCCCGGTAAGTTCAATTTTTGATTTTGAGCACTTTCATTTCTCGGTCATTTTCCTAGCTCCAGGAAAAGATGTTTGCAAGCGTTAAACTTGTTGACAAGTTAGAAGGAGTGGAAAACTTTCGTGCCTGGAAGTATAGGATTGGCCTCATTCTTGAAGAGAATGACCTAGCAAGATTCGTCAAAGAAGAAGTACCGGAACCCGACGATGCTGCAGAAAAGGCAAAGCATCAAAAGGACACAATAAGGGCCAAAAGAATCATTGCAGATTCAATCAAAGACCACCTGATTCCTTATGTGTCATCCAAGAAGACTCCGAAAGAAATGTTTGATGCCTTGATAAGACTATATGAAGGAAATAACATAAACTGGAAGATGAATCTTAGAACTCAACCAAAGAATACAAGGATGCAGAAAGGAGAAATGACTCGAGAATACTTCTCCAGAATCTTAGAATTCAAAGAACAACTAGAAGCTATTGGAGATACCATAGACGAAGACAAACTCATAATGATGGCCCTAAATGGTCTTACAAGACCTTGGGATGCTTTCATCTAGACGATATGTGCCAAAAAGGAGAAACTGAAGTTTGACAGTCTATGGAAAGTATGCATCCAAGAAGAAACAAGAGTAGTGAATCGTGAAGTGTTACTAGCAAGGGATGATGATTAATCCCTAGCTACTCAAACCAAAGGAGGAAGGAATAAACCCTACTTCCAAAAGGAGACTCATAAAGAGCCTCAATAGTCAAACAAATTTAATCATAAAGAATCTCATCCAAGGAGATTTCAGAAGAGAGGACAACGAAAGAAAAGAGACTACTCATCTGTACAATGCTATCATTGTGACAAGATGGGACACATTGCGAAGTTTTTTCCAGCCAGACAAGAAGAATACAAGAGAAAACATAAGAGGCTCCATGCCCATGTAGTCGAAGATGAAGAGCCACCCGCAAAGATGATAAGAGAGGAGATCAAAGACCATGTCTTGATCTCGACCCTCTCAGGATCTGTAACACCTAGAGAGGACACTTGGCTTATTGATAGTGGTGCATTCAAGCACATGACGAGACAAAGAAACATCCTCTCTTGTATCTCAGAAAAGAAGTTTTCTCAGAAAGTGACACTTGGAAATGATTATCAATATCCCATCAAGGGAGTGGGAGAATCAAACCATAAATTGAATTCAAGGAATTCACTAAAAATGAAGGACGTACTATATGTACCGGGCTTGAAGAAGAACCTACTCTCCATTTCAGCTTTAGAAAAGAAAGGCTTCTAAGTTGCCTTTATATATGGAGAAGTTCTTATGTGGGTTAAAGGAGAAACCTTAAATAAAGCAATCATCATTGGAAATGAAGAAAATGGCTTGTATAAACTAAAGGGTCACTCAGAGGCTGCCATGACCCATGCCATTGAAAACCCATGTGAACTTTGGCATAGAAGGTTAGCCCACATCAACTACAAGGCACTACCATACATATGCAAAGCGGTCACAGGTTTAACAGAACTCAAAGGTGACCATAAAGGCGTATGCAATGGATGTGCACAAGGGAAGAACATCAAGAACCCATTTTCGAAGAGGGACATCAAGACAGGAGGAGTCCTAGAACTCATCCATTCAGATGTATGTGGCCCAATGCCATCATCCTCCATTAGCGGGTATGTATATTATGTATCATTCATTGATGATTACTCGTAAAATCTGGATATATTTCTTGAACACTAAAGATGAAGTGTTCAGTAAGTTCAAGGAATTCAAAGCCTTGATAGAGAACCTTTCTGAAAGAAAGATTAAGATACTCAGGTTAGATAATGGAGGAGAATATACCTCAAAAGAGTTTGTGAACTTCTGCAAAGATGTTGGGATTAAGAGGGAACTCACTACTCCCTATAATCCCCAACAAAACGGTGTAGCTGAACGAAAGAACAAAACCATACTAGAAGCTGTGAAGACCATGATCCATGATCAAGATCTTCCTATGTGCTTATGGGCAGAAGCAACAATGACAACTGTTTATGTGCAAAACTGATTGTCTCATAGTGCACTTGGGATCAAGACATCGGAAGAGATGTTTGTTGGAAAGAAGCCAGAGGTAAGTCATCTCAAAATATTTGGCTGTTCAATGTTTATTCATATACCTAAAGAAAAGAGAAACAAATTGGACCCTTCAGGAAATAAGAGAATATTTGTGGGATACTGTGAGGTCTCCAAGGCCTTCAGAATCTATATACTAGGTCAACATCACATTGAGATCAACAGGGATGTGACCTTTGATGAAGATGCAACACTCAAGAA
>JZKD02S2318140.1:25722-44123 GCA_000966675.3 Picea glauca | reverse complement strand
AGTACGAAGTAATCTAGTATTGCTCTCAGCACAGCGGAAGCAGAATACATTGCTGCATGTTCTGCCAGCTGCGAAGCTATATGGCTTCGAAAGTTGTTGACCAACCTATTTGACTGAGAGATGAGAGCAACCTTGATTCTATGTGACAACCAGAGTTGCATAAAGATGACATAGAATCTTGTTTTCCACGATAGGTCGAAGCACATAGAGATCCGTTATCATTACATCCGTGACATGGTACAGAGAGGAGCCTTAAAGCTCCAGTATATTAGCACAGATGAACAGGTTGCTGACGTGTTGACCAAGCCCCTATCTCGTGTGAAGTTTGAGTACTTTCGAGATAAACTTGGCATAGTCCGAAAGGACCTTCTTCGAAAGGGGGAGTAGTTGTTGTGATGAGATATTCCCTGCTTCTGACCTTATGGTTGTGACGTAAAGCAGGACGTGTACCTTGATTCTAACCCAGTTGTCATACGTAAAGCAAGATGAGATGTGTTCCTTGCTTCTGACCTAGTTGTCATACGTAAAGCAAGATGTGATGTTCCTTGCTTCTGACCCAGTTGTCAGACGTAAAGCAAGATGAGATGTGTTCCTTACTTCGGACCTAGTTGTCAGACGTAAAGCAAGATGTGATGTTTCTTGCTTCTGACCTAGTTGTCAGACACAAAGCAAGATGTGATGTTCCTTGCTTCTGACCTAGTTGTCAGACGTAAAGCAAGATGAGATGTTCCTTTCTTTTGACCTAGTTGTCAGACGTAAAGCAAGATAAGATGTGTACCTTGCTTCCGACCTGATGGTTGTGACGTAAAGCAAGATGATATGATGAGACTAGCACTGAGCTTCTAGCTGGATAGCTGTGACGTAAAGAAAGTCTAGTATCCTGCGTCCGACCGGATGGTTGTGACGTAAAGCAAGACGAGTATCTTGCTTCCAGCTTGAGTGCTGTGACGTAAAGCAAGACATTGAGATGAGACAAGCACTGAGCTTCCAGCTTGACAGCTGTGACGTAAATCCAGTCTTGTATTATGATGAGCCAACCTTGTGTTGTGATGACGATGATGTATTAGTTTTTATACTAATACATATTGATGCAGATGATGATGGCATTCCTTTGAGAATGACGATGATGTCGATGAAGAAAACTTTCGATGATTTATAGATACGCCAGTCAATGTTCCAAGATGATATTGATGATGTTGTCCTCTCACCCACCTGATGTTGTTGATGATGCTATCCTCTCTCTCTCGCATGATGCTGCTGAAGAATACCCTTCTTGTTAAGGGGGAGTGTTGAAATAATGTAACTGCAAAGAGTATTCTTATTATTATTGATATATTATTCATAGGATCAATCCACATTGTGGATTGATCATGTCGGTTATTGTAATAGGACCAATCCCCTTTTGCGGATTGGTCAAAAGACAATTATAATAGGCAGAATAAGAAGTCGGCCCCAACAGATATTAAAGAGACCTAGAAATATAATAAAGGTGGGTTTACCCACCCAGTTTGAGAAGTCGGCCCTGCCAGTGAAGAGACACTTCACACGTGCTAGACTTGTATAAATAAAGAGGCCATCGCCTCACTTAGACACACACTCACTTGCTCATTTTGAGAGACAAGTTTAGATCTACTGCTGGAGAAGAAGAAGAGAGAGAGTGGCACATATCTGGGAGGGGACTTTCTGTATTAGCTTAAGAGATCTCTTGGCATTGTATTGACTATCTATATTAAGGAAGTTTTGCTGGGTTTTCTTCCCCTAGAGAGTTTCCCAGGATAAATGTTGTGTCTCTTGTGATTGTGTATTTCTCAGTGATCTTGGATTATGCTATTGTTATCTAATGAAATGAAAACATCTATAATAATGGCTTAAACATTAACAATGATGGCAATGGTGGTGAGAATTAAGTTTCCTCTTATGGTGATGATCTCTACTCGAACGCTTGTCCTAGCTACACAACTCTTCGCTCGACTTGACAGATGGGAAACTATGTCTCTGCAAGGCATTCCCGTTTCAAACAATGGCTTCATTTTAAATTCTATTTTCCCCCATGGCTTTGTGTGTGGCTCGTAATGGCCAAGCCTTTGTTCGCAAGATCCAAGCAACCTCTGCGGTTGAAGTGGTAGTTGCAACGTATAGGAACTTTGTCCCCCCTCCGCACATGATTTTGTTAAAACTATTGAAGAGGATGTTAAGGTAATCAAAGCATACAAGGAAGATGAAGTAATTGATCAACAAGTGGGCACATTCATTCCGGATCTGGGAACCAACAGGAACAAGGACATGAAATTCCTTCGCACAATTGAGCTCTATTGGTACACTAAAACCTCCGTAGCCCAAGCAATGCTAGCAAAAGAGCCTCACTGTAAGAAATTTAACCAACGACTGGATGCTCTGGAGAAGCATAGTCGTTTATTGCTAACCCTTGTTTCATCATTGGTCAAGAAGCATGGCGATGCCATCTAGTTTCATCAGAAGGGATCCTAGAAAGATCCCCCATCCTGACTCACTCAACAATGGGAGTTGGTGCTGAGAAATCCAAGTTTCATGCCTAGGTTCCTTTGCCTTGATGTCTTGGATTCTTATCTTCATTTCATGTTCCTCTTTTTGTTTTATTTGGTCTCAAGACTGTCATTTTTGCTATCTAAACATGTCTAGTTCCAGTCTTCTTAGAAGGTTGTCTTTTACTTTCCTTTTTGGTAACACAAGAACTCTTCAAGTTCTATTTTGCAGGTTGGTTGGGTTTCCCAATAAATAGGCCAATAAACTTCATGAAGCTCAAAACTCATGGCATAGAGTAGATCGACACTAGTCTCTCTGCTTGTGATTAAACCTATATACATTCTGTCTATATTGCAATATAACTTTTATATATATATATATATATATATATATATATATATATGGGGTGTGTATTTTGAGTAGTTATTTTTAGGTCAATGTTTCAAATCTATAACAAGATTAAGCTTAAATATGGTAATAATTAATAATAATAAGATCTTAAAATAACCAGAAACAATATATAAGAATAAGATTATTAATACATTATTATTAAATTAATAATATATTAATAAGACAATACAACGGTAATAAGACATGAGACCAAAACAATAAATTAGTAGAATAATTAATAATGGCTAAATAATAAGAAAATATTATTATTAAAAATATTAATAATCCTATTATTTATTATTAATGTACTATTAATACATTAACACTAATGTATAATTTTATTAAGAGTCTTAATGATGTTATTATCAATGTATTATTATTTTTTCTACAAAAACTGAATTTATATATATATATAAAGGGTGTGACCAAGATCGCTAAGTATAGAAGAGGGTGTTGGTATAGGAGACCAACTACAAAAATTCATCAAAAGCTTACTACAAAGAGTTTTCCACAAATTTTACTGTTGTAATCTAGCTTTATCAGACTTATCAAAACAAAACTATCTCCCAATAAGATTAAATTACGCTATTTTTACAAAATTGGGAAAGCCTTACTGCTCTTCTTATAGACGATCTTCCTTTGGACCTCGTTCTTCTTCTGGCGGTGGTTCCATGGCTACATTTAGGTTGGGCAGAACTGGGTCTGCCTTGTTCCCAATCTCCTCATTATGGCTTTGCTCTATAGAATTGTGTGTTCTGGCTTCATGCATTGCTTCCATTCTTTCCCCTTGGCATCTGAGATAGTCTACCTCGTCTTGTAGCTGGTTGATAAGGGTGTGGTGTTGCGCCAATATCTCCAAAGTGAAGTTTAATGTGGATATGTGGGAGTCCAATCATAGAGCCAATTGTTGTGTGGCGGAGAACTTGTCTTCCACCCACTCATCCTCCAACCTCTCTTGACCTAGTCACTAAACCATTTTTGCAGACAATCTTGTTATTGGAACCTTCCTATGCTTGTTGTTGGAACCTTTGTCTGTGCTATTGTTGGTGTTGTCGGCTTCTATGTCTCATCTGTCATGCTGGTCTCTATAATTTCCTTTATTAGTGTCACCTTTTGTTGCTCCTCCTCTAGCTAAACTGACAATGAAACAACCAAGAATTGTATGGAGCCTTTCGTTATTTCCACAAACAATTTTGTCATTGAAGTTTCCTCTGTTGCAGCATTTGGACAGACCAGCGACTATGTTGATCCCTGGGTGGTCGTTGTTTGGTGTTTCCTTGCTTGCTTCACCATGGCTTCTGGAGGTGCTCACTGAACTCAGACTACCTCTTCTCTTTAAATTCCCTTCCCATGACAAACATCACATTATCGAAATCTTCTTTAGCTGGCAGAGACAATGAATTGAGCTCTGTCCATCCCGAATTCCTCTTGTGGCTAAGAACATAGTCCGTTCATGCTTAGAGAAGGAATGACACTCAAGTGAGGATGGGGAAGGCATTGCTAGCATCTGCATGCTTTGGAGCATGGCTTCAACCCCTTCACAAGCCTTCTTCGCGAGCGAAATTAATGTGGCGGTGAGGGAGTTGGAGACTGGGAGGATGTGGAGTGAC
Organism: Picea glauca; assembly: GCA_000966675.3. Taxonomy (NCBI): domain Eukaryota; kingdom Viridiplantae; phylum Streptophyta; class Pinopsida; order Pinales; family Pinaceae; genus Picea; species Picea glauca. Next base: position 39,621 of record JZKD02S2318140.1, on the reverse strand, counting down.
GATTGCAGCAGGTTCCCATGGAGTATGAACTCTCTGTAGACCAAGAGACCCATATGCGCGTACTCGAGTGTACTAGCTCCCATGAACCAGAGGATGCTCAAGTACACAAATCCCCTGAGCTTGACGCTCGACTTACCTATATTACCTTTTCGCTGAATCGCCACGTGGGAGTGGCCGCCAGGTGTAGCGCAAACCAAAGGGGGTTGAGGCATTAGGAGGGGGGCAGAAATGAGAGCCTTCATAGGACTTCCATATGACCTGGGCCTCTTCCTATAACTAGATTAGCTTTTTTGTCTGCTATCCCATTGTTTATGCGCCAAATATGGTAAAAGGTAGAGTGCATAGCTTTGATTCTTTCTATGAGCCTTTTCAACTTTGTATTCTTCAGAGTTGTTCTTTTGATGAAGTACCAAATTATGTTCTTGGAGTCCCCTAGAATGATTAATTGGCTGAGCCATCATTCATGGGCTAATTGAGCTCCTTGGAAGAGTGCATAGGCCTCTGCTAGATTATTGAAGGTTATGCCCAGATTCCACGAGAAAGTTAGCAATCTTTGTCCTCCAGGGCTGAACATAACCCCTCCCGCACTTGCCTCCTCTATTATCAATGTATTATTAATACATTAAAGATACATTAAATAATACAAAAATAAAAACATTAATAAAACAAAAACAATGAAAACACAATAAACTAATATTATGTACATAGCGCCACAAATAAAATATTGAAGTGTGGGTCACAAATAAAATATAATCAATGTTAAGGTGATGAATATTGGTTGGAGCACCATGTGCCAACTTATGTTTGCCACGAGGTTGGCCATGTGACTTGCCATGCACCCATTTAATACCTTGTGATGCATCATGGTCTTGATGAGAGTTAAGGGATGGGTTGTTGTTCTAATGTTTCATTAACCATTAATTCCCCAATTTTTAGCTTCACTCTATAATTAGCTCAATGATCTGCCTCATTGTTGAGCTCATGCAATACATGAAAGAAGGATATGGAGATGAAGGAATTTGCTTCACATCTGCTTTTGTCTATGATGGATATTATGTAACATATGACTGATAATAGTTTTATGATCTCCTACAACAAAGAGAGATTGCACACCCATTCCCTTAGCTACTTTGAGTCCTTGCCACAGAGTGTAAGTTTCTACCTTGTTGTTGGAAACAATACCAAGACCCCAAGCAAAATAAGTTCTTGATGTCCCTCCAAGATCCATAATGATCCACCTACACCTGCCACCATAATGTGATTAAGATAAACTAACATTGTCTATGAATATTATTTTTTATACTTCATTATTCTTTGTTTTTCAAATAAAGATGAAGGGTAGGGGTTTCCATTGGAGTGTTTCCTTTTGTTCCATAAAGGTAGGCAAGTGACATTACTAATTGATGGTTGTGTTTATTGGTAAGAAGTTGTGTTTATTGAAATAAACAATGCACCTCTTGCACATGGAGATCATGAAATCTCGAAAGAAAGATGGTGGCCAATATCTACCCTCCTACGCAACTTTGAGTATTGTAGGAGAGTGGTGTATATACCATTGAATTTGAACTACTTTAAAATCCAATAACCTATACACCATCCCCACAACATTAAATGTTGTGTAATATCGTAAACATTGTTCACCAAAAATATTGGTAGTAAAATATACTTAGAATAATTTTCCATTATAAGGAATCTCTTTTGTTTAAATGTTATATATTGAAAGGTGGTTATTTTTCCAAGATCATTTAAGACTTGAATTTGACGTCAACTAGAAGAATAGAAATTAAAATGACGATAAAAACTCAAACTCAAATGAATGAATTTATTTAACTTTATACTTAATGAATAAATAAAAATAGAGACAAACCTTTTTTTAATAAGGAAAGGAGGATTTTATATATATATATATATATATATATATATAAAGGATTAACAATATATATGCCATATTTTTATAATCAAAAGTAGCAAGCTATATGTTCTTTCCTTATAAGGTGTATATGATTGAATATTTTCGAGACAAATTAAAGGTTTAGTTTTTATGAAAAGGGATGATTCAATCTATTTTATTATATATATTTAAAAAAAAAAATTGTCTATTGCAAAGGTGTGTATGATTGAAGGTTTTTGTGTATGATTGAAGATTTTTTTAAAGACAAATTAAGGACTTTCCATTTTCATTAAAAAGGTGTATGATTAAAGATGTTTGAGACACATTAGGGTTCTTCCATTATCATGAAAAGGGATGAGAGAGTTGGTGGGAATCTATTGCAATGTTTCGGTTTGTTCGTTTTTAAAGAAAATAATACAATTTTTCTAATTTATTTAAATTTTTTATTAATTTATTTTTAAGGTTTATTAAAAAGAACATTGTAATTGGATAATTATATAAGTTTTTTTTAATGAAAATTTTTAATGGTTTTTTTTTAATTTGGTATTGAATATTATTTATAATAATTAAGTTTGGTTTTTGATATTCAAATATAATAGGATTTTACCGGAAATTATTTTAAAATAGATAATATTAAGATGACATTAAAACATATTCATGAAATTAAAGTTATATTTGTATTTTTCTAATTTATAATGGTTTCAAATCAAATGAACTTTGAACTTTATTTAAGAAATTTTGTGTAAACTGTAGAATATATTAAAATTAATTGTACCATCCAAAGAAAAAAAAATTAGTAGTAAATTGTATTTTTATTGAATTACAAACAAAGCACTCTTTTCCAACACATCAAGCTTCTTATGTTCTTGATGATGGGTGGAGTGTCCACTCGAAACTTTGGATGTTTCAAAACTTCACCCACAATCTACATTCAGAAAATTGGGTTTTGTTCTATCATAAATTTATAAAGCTTGTTGTTTATGGTTTGCTTAATTTTTATGATTGTGTTTTGTATAATGGTATGGCAAGAGAGGATGTTAACATATGCCTAGTTAAATTTGTTTCTAATGTCAGTAACAAAAGTAAATTAAAAACTAGAATGTTGTCTTATTGGATGCTCTTAAATAAAACTTTGGCTAAATTGTTTGAAAAAAAATTAATTTTATCTTACTCCTCGTTGTGTTTGAGACTAAAAATGGCTTTGGTAAGTCTATTCAAAACAATTTCATTATGACCTCCATGAATGAATTTAGCCTTTCCAAAGCAAGTTTAAGTGACCACAATTTATTTCTAAAAATCTCATAATGATATTTAATGGAGACTTAAGACTTTTATTGAGGTGGGACTAGTTGTTGGGTACAAAGAAACCTACAATTCATTCCATAGCTTTTTAAATATCCCTTTTGGGTTCATGTGAGAGGGTTAGATTGTTTGATCAAGTTCTAAATTTCCAAGTTGCAGATTGACTAGAGTTCCTCGTGAAGATATGCACTTTTGTTTAGCAATGTTTTCTTATGCTTCTTCAAAGTAACTATCTCATCCTTGACTACCACAGTGAATTCCTAAAAACATTAATTGACTTGCCTCTCACTATTTTCACTATTATAGTAGTGTTATAATAAAAAAAATGTCATCTCCATTTTAGGTTTGGTCGATATGTTGAGTGTCAATGTATATTCAAGCATGATTAGCTCCTTGTTGTATATTATTTTGGACCAGGATTTGCCTACCATCTTTGTTTTAGGTTTGAGTGTTGTGGAAGTCTTAGGTTCTACCTGCAAGGATGTTAATTTGTCTCCTAGTTCCTCTAGAAATTGGAAAAGAAATGCATTAAGGATTATCCCCCATTGTTGGACTGACATCGATTATCCAAATGGCCTGACCTAGAGATGCCCTTGTTGAGTTGTTGGAGATATGAATTATATTTCTTATGTGTGCTCCTATTATTTTTCTTGAACAATTTATTCAAGCCCCTTTGATTCATTGGTTTATTGTGTTTGTAGGGATTTGTCTTCCTTGATCTTCTTTGGCTTTTTTATTTTCTTCATCTCCTAGGTAGTTGGAGGCTTCACCTACTAAGACTCATCTCCATTTCCATCTCCACTAGGTTTGCTAGGTAAAACTATTTTCTTGTTCTAAGTTTAGGCAGACTCTATTCATTGACCCATTGTATGATGTTGTAGCCTACTTTGGAGGAGTATGTTGTGAGGGAGAAACTAAAGGAGTGATTACTACTCCAAATTTCTCTATTGGGGGTGAATACTTACTATGTCTTTGGTGGTTATGCTCCATCTCTTTGTAGCATGAGGAACATGGAGCCTTGAAGTCCATGATTTGTCTTAGTGGAGGATCTTGCACTTAGCGTTTAAGGAACTTTGCAAATAATGATATATTCTAGAAGTAAGATAAAAATTATCCAAAACCACACTCTTTATAGCAATCATTTCATGAAAAAAATGGTAGACATTTGGGTGTTTGTCATAGTTCTACTTAATCGTAGCGATTTAAAGTCATAGTTCCTCCATGCATGTAGGGTTTTTGAATTGAATCGACCCGGAACTTAAAAAAATCTTAAAACACATTGGATCAAATGGAATTTGGATTTTTGTTTTGCTATATTTCAAGTGAAAATGGATTATCAAGCTCCACTCTTAATCAATGTTCAAGGTTATAATTCCTACATGTCCCAAGGGTTTTGAGAGTCTCTTAATCAATTTAGAACCTTAAATCCTCAACCCAAAACCTCAAGTCTTAAAACATATTGAATCAGATGGAAAAATGAATTTTTGTTTATGGAATTTTGAGGAAAATGATTTTTTATGGATGTTTTCGATAATACTTACAATGCTCCCTATATTTTGTAGATTGTTGACCTGGCTCTAAGAGTGATGGCCCCGATATATATACGTCATCTTCTTATTTTTGCAATGCCACAGATGTGAGGTATTATCTTTATTGATGAGCAACATTAACAAAATGCAAAAATGTGGGATGTAAATCCAGTATGAAGTATAGTTTTGCATTTGTAATAGTTTCTTAATATTCGGCCCACTAGACAGGGCTTGATGTTCCCAATCTAATTGGATATACTAACTAATTCAACTTCAATAAGTTGATGGGGAAGAATTTCCTCTAGATTGTCCATCCTCATTACCTATATTTGACTTGTAATTTTGGCATTTAGCAAATTTTGATGTTTTCATTTCTACTATTTCACACACATACAAGAATTAGACTTCATGTCACCATAGTGGTAATAAATTAAATCTTTTCTTTGCATACAAATTCTTCCATCGTTGCGATGTGGCCCGTGCGGTAGCACCTCCAATGGTAGCCATGCCACATCCCAAAATCTATATATTCATAATGATATTGTGAATGATTGATGGTGCTTCATACTAGGTATTAAATAATGTGTGTGTCCCAACTCAAGGGCATTATGTGTCCTCGAGTCATTATTTACACAGGTACACAAGCCATATAGAAGGAGGAGGAGAAGGTTGAGAAAACAAGCATATTCACCTCAAATAATCAACTATTATGTTAATAGGGGGAACTACTACTATGTATTCTCAAGTCGACATAATAATTAAGGTTTATAGAGACATACATGTTACTATGGTGAGCACTAACAACTTCATCTTGTACTTCTTGAGGTTGTTTCTACTCATAGTGTTGGAACTATTGATTTACTCGACATGCACTAAAAGTTGATTCTATGTGCATATTATAGTACAACCATATGCTCAAGTATGGGGAATTTAGAAGCCAAGGAAAATACATTTTCTTGGGCTTCCAACATGCCTAGTACTAATATCGTAATGTTTTCTTTCTATGACTTTGAAATAGTCACCCAAATGGGAGCATGTCCCATTAGGATTCCCTAACACAAATCTTGTTGACCATGTACTTTATCAGGTTAAGTTAAAAGTGTGACTTGAGGTGATATTAAACATTCCTAGGTTGATAATGATGGATGCTAGTGATGCCTCCATTTTAGGCAAAATTTGTTGAAAGAAAAATAACATTTATCAACCATATTCAAATGCATGGAGTAATATTTATATTACAAGAATATTATTTTAGGAAAGTATTCATTAGGAATTCTCCATATGATGTCCTTTGAGCGGTTGGCTTAACTAGCTAACCCATAGTTTTGATGTTATAGTCAGACATAGAAATGACAATCCATGACATTTGAGGTAGTGTAGCCATGGACTTGCACATAAAAATGGAAAATAATATTGAGTATTATGTGATCTTATCATAGGGTTTGTTATCACCCTGTAATTTCCCAGGCTGAGGAGGAAATCGGCAAGGGTAACCACAAAACCACTTGGAGTCAAGGATATATCCCTCTAAGACTCAGAGAGGGATCTCTCTGTATGATCTAACTTTGTTTGGATTGGGTATTAGGCTAGTTATGAGGACATAAGGAAGAGGGCCATTGGGAAAAATGGAGTCAAAGGTTAAAGATGATTAAATGAATGAATAACTGAGACAAAATGTAACAAGGCAAGGTAATCATGTTAGTGGATCCTTATAGTTTGTGATATGGAAAGGAAGAATAGGTTAGGGTTCAATCTAAATGAAGAGCAGAGCTTATCCGAATTCTACATTCAAACTTGGAAGAAAACATAAATATTGTCTTAAGCTAGTACAGGGTGTTGACAACAAATCTTGAACATAATCTTCTCATAAACAATACAGAAAGAAAAAATATGTGAAACAAGAGAATAAAAAGTTACATCAATAAGCACTTCACCACATGATCATGACACAAGAATCTGGAAACAAAATGTCTTTGTATTCATCCCAAAAATTCACTTATAACATGTTGAATCATCTTTACAATGGATGGTGATTTTTCCATACCATCCTTCCTTTCAGGTTTAACCCTTTGCTTGAATCTCTTGGGTCTACATATAGATACCAAAACAAATTTCCCCACTCCAAAGGGTCTAATTCTGCATGATAGGAGAAAATCACAAGAAAATCTCCAACTAAACTGAAGACTAGGAAGTCAAAAACTGTTTTCCCTTTTTTACTCTAACTGTTTGTCTAACTTTAATGACCCTTTAATTACATTAAAATATTTATGAAAAATTCATATACATTTTATTACATCATCCAAACACCTCATAAGGTCAACCACATCTATGGAATTCGAATTGGACCAAGGAATTTGAAAATTAATCCTGCTGTTAAAATTTCCTGGTAAAAACACAATGAATTTTACAGAAACGTAGTGTGATCTTTGAGGGTACTTTTGGAGGCCTTCCCTTGATCATTTTTCCAAAAGGATGAGTGTTATGGATAGCTGAGGATGTATACTATCCTCCTGGACCCTTAAAAAATAAAAATAGCCACTTCAAGACATCACAAAAATTATTTTCCCACAACTGGTCTAGAAACGCAACACCTAGGTGAAAACAGGGGCAGAAAGTAATTTTTTCGCCACGTTTTTGACTTTTTGCTGCAAAATTGATACTGACCTGGCCCACCAGTGATATATTTGATATTTTCACTTCATAATATATTCATTCATTCTAATAAAAGTGAATTTGGAGCCTCTAGGAAAAAGCGTAGCGTGGGCTCGTTGTGCTTCTGTAGATGACATTGTTGCCAAAACTTGCAAAAAATTCTCTGAAAACTAGGGGTCAAAGACGAGATGATATATCTTTAATGATAAGCAATTTTACAAATCTAAGAGAGTTTTTTGTTCTTTGGTATGTTTGGAATAAAAACCTCCTCTATTTTTCAAAAATCATTTCGCATTTGTTCACCTTTCAATTTTGAATTTGGTCACTAAAACCTGCAGAAGCCTAGCGGCCATACATCAGAAACGTAGCGCCATTTCAAAAGGATGTTTGGAATCTTTCATAGAGGATTTTTGGGATGAAATTGATATGGTTGGAAGGATGTATATTTCTACTACACAATAGAGTCATCAATAATTGAAAACCCTTGCTCCAAACCCCTGAAAAACTGACTTGAAGTAAAGTTGTCCAAAAGTGCAGCAACCCACCTGTAGCAACTGTATTTTGGGAATTTATCTTGAATAATAATACCTGTGTATAAACTGAAGGAGGTTTTTGTTCCTTTGTTTATTATTGACAAAAACCTCTTTCACATTTGTCAAATTCATCTTCATTTGCTTAGAAACTTATTTTGAATCAAAATTATCCCTATGTACAACAAATGACCACAAAACCCTAAAAATCATGCCAATCACCTCCTTATCTTTGATCTCTGATGCTTGGTGTCTCTGGTTTCCTTCCTCATGACCTTCTGCAAGTTCCCATGATTTCAATTTGCATGATATAAAACCTTGTTCTGATAAGGGGGAAAGGGATAGGGTAAACTTTGGGAAAACAAAGGAAACAAGATTATGAATTTAATGATGACCCACTAACTCAATTGATGACTCATGACATGATGAAAATGACCATGAATGATAAATACCATAAGAATATGGGGGAAGAAGCGAAATCAACTGAGCCAAGCAAGCCAGGTGTTTTCATCATGAGAGCAATGCCAGATAGATAGTTGAAGAATCAAATCACCTATGATTATAGGACCCTAACATAGGCTCCACCTAGGGATGGCATCTCCCAAGGAGGTGTCAAGAATCGTAGATCTATGAATTCGCAGATTAGTACCTTATCCATTGGGTTCATCCCAAAATCCGCAACATGTTCTAATCTTCAACTAATACCAAATCATACTGAAATATGAAATTGAAATGCACATTGAATTGGAAACTGTACTGCAATATGAAACTGCAAAAAATTGTTGAAAGGAATGCTCAAAGAGCTGAGCTTATTTGCATACTACTACCTATTCTAACTGATCAATAATAGCTCACTCAAATGATACGAAATTTCCAATGAAGCCAAAAAAGGAGATGGTCATTCACTGAAATTCTTCTTACCTCCTTTGTAAGCAAACAAAATGATGTGTATATAGGCAACTCATAATGGAAACCGAAACCAAGACTTATGTTGAGTAACAAAAGGACATTCACCTTCACCAACGCTTGCACAAGACTGCCCAAAGGGTTTTGAAAATCATGAAATGTTACCTCTTTTGAATCAACAAGAGGAGAAAAGTAAACATCATTTGTAATCAATGGATGCTCTTTTTTAGGATTGTCCTCCAACTGAATGACAATGGTTGGCCTATCATCCTCCCAATCTGAAACTTCATGCATGAGTTTTTATTCAAGAAAATTTGAATCAACAACTATTTGAACAAGATCATTGTTAACACATCCTTTCAAAATATGCACATTAAGATGCAACTCTACATTAGATACTTTTCAATTTGAATGTCTTGGGATGCATTATCACATATTTGAGAACAAGAATGATTAAAAGGATCTAAAATCTGTCTTTCATCAGACGAAGCATAAGTTATTTGACTATTTAATTTTCCTTGATGATTTAAAATTTGCAGAACAGGTTGATCGTTAAGTTTTGGGAAACAAACATGTTGTGCATTACTTTCTAAATCAATGGATGAATGAGGACTCTCAGGAATCTTGATACAAACCAACTTAGAATTAGGATCCTCATCAAGAAATAGAGGACAATTGAAATGACCATTGTCATATGTATCTCCTGTGCTAAAAGAAAAGCATGATTGTTGCAAAATTTCATCACATTTGAATGAAGAAACATGGTTTTCAATAGTATGCTTTCTTGTTTCATCGACAATCAAGGAAGAAACTAATGTCTGAGATTTTTCCTGATTATTATGGCAGTTGTCTTCTACTTTCTGTTCATGAGACTATTGTAAATCAACAAATGAATGTTCAACAATATGCTCAATTACCTTCACTTGTTGATTAGTAAGAAGAAATTGTTCTTCAATTTGATCTTCTAACATTGAAAGAACTACAGTGTTGATGTTGTCATCCACGGGATCTAAAACATCTTGCTCTCTTTCAATCTACTCTTCCTCTACTGAAAAAGGAGGAAAGTCTACATGTGCAAGAGGTTCCAAAACAACCTCTTCCTCTTCATTATTCTCCACCTATTGATGCTTGACAATCTAATCAGTTTCATCTTCAGCTGTAGATTGCTTGGTGGAAATCCACTTGAAAATGATGGCAACAACCCCCTTCTATTCTTTGTTTTTTTTCCATTGAGACGAAAATTCATACAGAGCTTCTTTAATCTCATCATCTGTATTTTCTTCGTCACCGTACATATTTACCAGATATTGGATGAAATCTTCAAAATATGCACAACATTTTTCAGCCCGAGGCAAGGGAAGACAAAATTCATTAAAATGCTCATAAAAGACTGCATGAAAATCTTTAAGAGAACACAAACTAGCAGATGGAAAACCTCCATACCAAGATCTAACTTTTCCTTCTAAGGTTGCAATGAAAATTTTCATTAAACAATCTTCAGGAAACTTAACCCCAAGCTTGCGTATATGCAAATGAAATTTGAACAAATGTATAGCAGCATCATCTCCTTTTTTATCTTAAAATAATGGAATATAATTCAACCAATTAACACGGGGCATATGGTTTGGAAAACCAGGAATACCAGATCTATCCATAGGAGAATACCTGCATTCTATTCTTGAACTCATCTTGATTTCTAGGTCCGACTACCAGTGGAGTCTCCCCGAAAAATTTGAAACTCTATTTGGAGTCGCCAGGTGAATATTTCAGCCTACATGTGCCTGATCACTGTCCACCATTAGCAATCATATCTGGAACTTGATACACTTTTCTGAGGAACATCCCCAGTACGGTCGCCATTATGTTATCACCCTGTAATTTCCCAGACTGAGGAGGAAATCGACAGGGGTAACCACAAAACCACTTGGAGTCAAGGATATAGCCCTCCAAGACTCAGAGAGGGATCTCTCTGTATGATATAACTTTGTTTGGATTGGGCATTAGGCTAGTTATGAGGACAGAAGGTTTGTTTTTTGAGTTTTTGGTTGAGACATCAGAAGAGGGCCATTTTGCAAAACAGAGTCAAAGGTTAAAGATGATTAAATGAATGAATAAATGAAACAAAATGTAACAAGGCAAGGTAATCATGTCAGTGGATCCTTATGGTTTGTGAGATGGAAAGGAAGAATAGGTTAGGGTTCAATCCAAATGTAGAGCATAGTGTAACAACCCTAAGTATTTAATCAATTGTCATGATTTAAATAACTGTTTAATGTATATTAGTTTAATTAATTAATTGTTCTGGTTCAATATTTGTTGAATGTAAATTGGTTTAATTAATTAATTGATTAATTTAATGATTAAATATTTGTTTAATAAAATCTAGTTTAATAAATTATTAGTTAATATTTTGTATCGGAAGATCAACCCATTGATGATAAGGGGATAAGGTGGTTGACACCTAATTGAGGAACGGTAGTTGAAGATTAAATGAAGGAAGAAGGTTGTGAATGATGGGAAGGGAGGATAAGGCAAGGGGGGGGACATTATTTTGGGGGAGGTATTACGGGCTCTATTGGGAAGATTGGGGGGGAGTTTTGTGGAGGAGCTTGTTGTGGTTTTGCTAAGGAGCTTGTTGGAGGTCTGTCACAGGAGGCACCGGGGTTGCTGGGGATTTTGGTCTCGAAGGGCCAGGAAACCACAAGGGTTCCTGGAGCTAGGGAGATGGAGAGGTTCTGTTCCTAGCTGGCTAGGAGGAAAAGATTCAGTTTTCAAGCAGTTTCAAGCAGTTTGCAACAACAGGAAAGAAGGGACAAACTTCTTCTTCAAGAGGTATTTTTTTGGTAGTAATTTTGTTCAGAATGAAAGTTATGATATGAATTTATGTATGGAAAATGTGTAATATGTTGTGTAATCGGTTATGTGACCATTTTGGACTGTATAAAATGAGAATTTAATATTTAGTTGGTTAATTTGCTAGAACTTCAACATAAATTAGTTAGATTTGTTGTAATGCAAACAAAAATAGAAATTTGATGTCGTGTTCTAAAAAAAAAAGGTAATTTAGATTATAAACTTACCACTTAACTTTGAAGCCTTAGTGAAGGGTTTTACACATGGTATCAGAGCCCTAGTTTAAAATATAGGGCCAAGGGCCTACATACCCACCCATCCTCTTGAATATAGGCTAAATGCTATACCTTATGATACTAAATCAACCATGAAAACCTGGGCTTGCAACCTTGAAACCCTTATAGCCCTTTAACAACAAAAAAAAATATAACCTACATCCTTCTAACAACTAAAAGAACCCAGAAAACCATAGAAATTGTTGTAAGTTGAAGGGGTAGGTGGTACAAAAGAACCCCAAGATGTCCTTAATCTATGAGAACCAACACCTGTTCACCTACGAACCTGTAAAAAAAAAAAAACCTGTAAGAAACCTCATAAAAGATAAATGAGCTTTTCTTTAAAAAAAAAAAAAATTGTTGTTTTTTTTTTTTGTATATACAGATCTACTTAATTTTTTTTTATTTACTTACTTTTATAAATAAAATTGGTATTATAAAGTATGTTTAAAAAAAAAATTATTTATATAAAAAATAAAAAGTAAAAAATAAATAAACAATACTTAAACCAACGTGTAACAAAGAGCCATGGGATATGGTGGTCAATGGCAATGGAATCCATACCTTCCAAATATAGCAAAGAGAAAACAAAGAAAAATAAAAATGAACCTGCAAACCCTAACCTAAAGAAGGCACCCAACGACCAAACTAGACCGAGCCTAACATCTAAGCGCCAAACCAAGCCAAGCACATACACCAAGCACAAATGGGCAGCACACGTGTTCACTACTCAAAATATGAGTTTCGAATTGCATACTGGAACCTTGTTACAACAGTCATACATCTTGTCATGAGGATGCACCGAAATGTTTAGATCAAATATACATGCAAATTATGCATCACATACCATACCAAACTTAGCAACGAAAGAAAATCACTGTTATGGAAAACCGTCACTGTATACTATTCTCAGAAATCGGCCCACAAGACAACAAAGATTAAGGAACGTTGTATACTCTAGGCTGGTCTTTGGAAGCAGTTTAGCAGTGGAAGACCTGAAGCCACACCACCATACAAAGAAACCAGCAAACGATATCTAGGACAATAGTCGGAAGAACACATTTTCTTGTTGTATTACCCTGCAGATTTTGACAGTGATGACAAAGATATGACCAATGAGAAAGAGGCAAAGACCCAGCGACAAAGCCAAGGGAGCAGGCGATAGGGAGCTAGCGTGTATGACCAACGCCTAAGCGCAAAACATCAAAACAAATAACATGGAGGAGTACCCCACGAGGGAGCAAGCTCCTCCATTATAGTTGTCAAGCCACACACCTGCAGCCATCAACAACACAAGTCAATTACCAAAACAACTACATACAAACTAGTGCCCATAAGCCAATGCTGAACATAAGTGATATGAGTTAGCAACAACATACGAAATCAAGCCAAAATATCGAGCCAAATCCAATACCCAAGCTCCAGCTATAAGTCACATGGAGGAAGAGCCCACAAGGAAGCAAGTTCTTTCACTATGCTTCCGCTGTGCGGCCAAGCTTGAGGTTCGAAGGCCAAGCTTCAAGCTCAAAGTCCCTGAGTTAGCACCTGCACATGTAATCACTGGTTATAAACAACAAATAAGTCATTAAAGCCCAGCGCTGAGCACCAAGCCCGAAGGCCACTCTACAGTCCTCAAGACTCGCACCTACAGCCACAAATCCACACATTAGCAAACATAAGCCCCAACCCAATCACATATCCTTCTCTTCATATATCTAATCAAGCACACAACCATAACGCAAGTCACAAGCCAGCGCCAAAGCCAAGCACAACTGGGTAGCCTACACTCACTCCATCCTACACAATCGAGCCAAGTCAACACAGCTCGGCAAAGATTTAGCAGAGGTCGTTCAACAACTCAAAGCACCGAAGGCGAGACCAAACGTTGAGTCGTAACAGAGGAGGAAGCAACAACATGCGACCGCACCAGTACCTCCTCTGCGCTTGGGTTCTCTGCCGCC
>JZKD02S2318140.1:11392-25201 GCA_000966675.3 Picea glauca | reverse complement strand
TATATAATGTTTTAAATATTAGGTTTAAACATATTTAAACATGTTTTAATTTATAAATTTATGTTTAATTTATAAATTTGTAGTGCCTGATTTACGAAATCATGTTTTAATTATAGTGACTAATGTTTTAAGTTATAAATTTATGTTTTAATTATAAATTTATGTGATTAATCAAAGTGGTTAATCAGTTGAAATGATTAATTAAATTGGTGATTAATTAAATACTTAATTATGATAATAAATACTAATAATACTAATAATAATATTAATTTTCTGGATTAAATTGACTGTGTTGATTAAGGTGAGAGATTCAGTAGTTTTCTTAGGCGAAAACATCGAGCTTAGATGCTTTAACCCTAGCCTAGACACTTCCCCTAAAGAGAGTAACTTATGTTTACAGACAAGTAAAAAAAAAAACTTACGCCTAACCCTGTTTTCAAGTTCAAGTTGCACAAATGTGAATTTCCTTAGACTCTCCCTGAGAAGCTTTTGGTTGATGCAGATTCAATTATACAAGATGGTTAGGACTCATGGAAATCAAGGCAAAGGGGCATCATCACAGGGACCGCCAACGCCGCCACCACCATCGCCTGAATTAGCTCTCATTATACGCTCTTTGGAGGCCATAAATGAGACTTTAAAAGGGCATCAACCAGCAGGGATTGAAGTGGAGCCCCCACCATATGGAATGGGTAATCCTGAAGCATCTAGGGATTCAGGGGGAGGGCCTCCACCCGAGGACATCACTAGAGAACTGCAGAAGATCAAACTTCCAGAGTTCGCCGAGGGTTGTGCCGGTGAACGTGCAGAAGCATGGTTGGAAGGGATGACACGATGTTTAGCCTTAAGGGACTATGCATCCACATCAAAGGGGAAAATGGAAATCTTTCAGTTAAGGGACAGTGCATTGAACTGGTGGGGCAGCCTGGAGAGACAGTTGCACCTTACCCCAGACACCATCTCTTGGGAACTTTTTGAGGAAAGGTTTCGAAGGAAATACCTACCAACTTACTACGAGGAACAACAGGTGGGAGCATTTCATGCCCTAGTACAGGGAAACATGATTGTGGAAGAGTACGAGATCAGGTTCATGGAATTGGTAAAATATGTTTCGTACATGGATAATGATCAACGACAGGCATAACGCTTTGTCTATGGGTTAAACCCTAAGATAAGGGCCATGGTAAGGATGTGGAAACCGTCTTCAGTGGCGGAAGCAGTTGAAAGTGCACGTTATGCTGAGGAACACATGAACTTAAATGGAGGTATGAGGTCGACCTTTCCGCATCATCCTGGATTCGTGGGGAAGGCCCCTAGGACATTCTCCAAGGGAGGGAGCTCCAGGCCACCTCTATATGGTAATAGAGTCGCACCAAGGACAGCCGCCACATGTATTTCAATGGCAGCGAGTGCAACATCCCGCTCATCACCAACGACGCAGGCAGGTCCACGACCATCTCAGGGAGCAGCTAGTAGGGGTAGGGGTTCCAGGGGAAGGAACTTATTTCAGAGACCATCACAGAGCAGTGTGCAGGTTCCATCTCGTGTTACGTGTTGGGGGTGTGGAGGACCCCATTACCAATGTGACTTCCCAGAGTTGCAAGAGGGATTTGTGCATAGAGAAGGAAATGCCCCTATGGGAAGAGCAAGTGGTAGCCACCAGATTTATGCAGCAGTTAATAATCGCCAGGCAGAACATCAATCCACGGTGGTGGAGTCGTCAGGTACACTAAATCATTTCAATGTTAAAATTTTATTTGATTTCGATGCTACAGATAGTTTCATTTCACCATCTGCATTAGAAAAGAGTGGGTTGGAATCCTACAAACACGGTGACTTTAAACAAGTCAAGATGGCTTCGGGGGAAAAACAAGCGGTAGGACCTAGCGTTGATAATTGTCTAGTAGACTTGGGAGTGTGTACTACCAGGTTGAAGGTATACGTCACTACTCTTGGGACGTATGACCTAATCATTGGAATGGATTGGTTAGAAGCCCATCAAGCTATGGTAGATTATTTCACAAAAAGGGTGCTTTGTGTTGACGATGAAGGAAGGCCAGTAGATATCCACGGTGTATGGAGAAAGGTGTCTCTACGCTTTATCTCAACTATGCAAGTTAAGTGGTGCATGAGTCAAGGGTGTCGACTTTATGTCGTGGAAGCAGTGAATGAGAGGAAAGGACCCTCCTTGGATCAGTACCTAGTGTTGTCAGAGTTTAAGGATGTTTTCCCGAATGAGTTGTAAGGGTTACCTCCTGAGAGGGAGCTTGATTTTACTATTGAGCTAAAACACGGTGCAGAACCAATTTCCAAGACTCTATATAGAATGACAACGCCATAACTTTGTGAGTTGCAGATGAAGTTGAAAGAGATACTCGACTTAGGGCTAATAAGGCCCAGTGTCTCACCTTGGGGTGCACCAGTAATTTTTGTGAAGAAGAAGGATGGTTCCTTATGACTGTGTATAGATTACAGGGACTTGAACTGTGCTACAGTGAAAAATAGGTACCCAATGCCACAGATAGATGATCTCTTTGATCAGATGAAAGGAGCAATGATATTCTCAAAAATTGATTTGTGATTAGGGTATCACCAGTTAAGGATTAAGGCGATATTTCTAAAACTGCCTTTCGAACTCGGTTTGGGCATTACGAGTTTGTTGTAGTACCTTTCGGATTGACCAATGCGCCAGTAGTATTCATGAGCCTCATGGTATTCCGGAAGAACTTAGACCGCTTTGTACAAGTCTTTTTATATGATATCCTCATCTATTCCAAGAACGAAAGAGGGCATGAGGAACACTTGCGAGTGGTGTTGTCCTGCCTTAGAGAGAACAAATTGTATGGGAAGTTGTCGAAGTGTTCCTTCTTCCAGAAATAAATTCACTATTTAGGGCATATCATTTTGGGTAAAGGAATTTCTGTGGACCTAGAAAAGGTAAAGGCCATTATGGAGTGGCCAGTGCCGAAAAATGCTCATGAGGTAAGACGCTTCATGGATTTAGCAGGTTATTATTAGAGATTTGTGGAAGGGTTCTCTAAAATAGCGAAACCCATCACCATTTTGCAGCGCAAGGGGTCAGGTATGAATGGACAGAAGAATGTGATAGTGCATTCATCGAGCTTAAGAAGTTACTAACTAGTGTGCCAATTCTACGAGTGTCGGATATGGAAAAGGACTTCATAGTCTACACGGATGCCTCGAAGAAAGGGTTGGGGGTCGTGCTAATACAGGATGGAGGAGTGATAGCTTATGTGTCAAGGAAATTGAAGAAACATGAGGAGCTTTACACTACTCATGATTTAGAGTTGGCAGCTGTAATGCTAGCTCTGAAACTTTGGAGGCACTATCTAGTGGGGCAAAACTTTGAGCTCAAAACAGACCATCAAAGTTTGAAACATCTCTTCACTCAAAGTGATCTGAATGTCAGGCAAAGGCGACAGAGTGAGTTTATGAGTGAGTACAATTTTGGCATTTCTTACATCAAGGGAAAAGAGAATGTGGTCGCGGATGCCTTGAGTAGGAGACCACACGTCCTCTCCTTGGTACCCTTAAAATTCAATCTGAGGGAACGTGTGTTGACACAACTCCTTGGAGACAGTTGGTATTTAAAGGTTACCTCAAACCTCCATAGTGGGAGGCAATTAGATCCAAAGTATGAAGGATATAGTATGGAAGCAGACAGACTATTGAGATATCGAGGAAGGATGTACATCCCCGAAGGTGGGGATATTCGAAGCATCATACTGAAGGAAGCCCATAGAGCACTTTTTGTGTGCATCTGGGTGTGAAGAATATGTATGCAGACATGAGGAAGTTCTTCTTCTGGGTAGGAATGAAGTGCGATGTAGTCCATTTTTGTCGCTAAGTGCCTAGAGTGTCAACAAGTGAAAGCCGACCACCATCACCCGACAGGTCTCCTGCAACCACATGATGTTCCTATGACCAAGTGGGAAGTCATTTCTATGGATTTTGTTATGGGGTTGTCGCTCACATCTCATAGACACAATATCATCCTTGTGATAGTTGATAAGTTGACCAAGAGTGCTCATTTTATTCTGGTTAGAGACACTTATGATGTCACTGATGTGGCACGCGTGTTTGTAAGTGAGGTCATCCGTTTGCACGAGATACCTAAGAAGATCATTTCAGATAGGGACTCCAGATTCACTTCTAGGTTTTTGACAAGTTTGCAATCAGCGTTGGGGACTCAGTTGAACTTAAGTACATCTTATCATCCTGAAACAGATGGGAAAACCAAGAGAGTAAATTAGGTTATGGAAGACATGCTTAGGATGTATGTTATGGATAATCAAACCCATTGGGAGAAGTACCTACCTTTGGTAGAGTTTGCCTACAATAACAGTTTTCATAGCTCCATCAGAATGCTACCCTACGAAGCTCTGTATGGAAGGCCATGCAGAACACCGTTGAGTTGGGAAAGATTAGAAGACCGAGTAACATTTGGGCCATAATTGATTCAAGAGATGGAGGAACAGGTGATTCAGATTAGGCAGAGACTAAAGGAAGCACATGATAGACAGAAAAGTTATGCTGATGCACATAGGACTGACTGAAGTTATAAAGTGGGAGATCAGGTTTTCATTCGTATCAGGCCTAATAAGAGTACCATTTGGTTCGGAAAGGGGACAAAGTTGTCACCACGATTTATAGGACCATTCAAAATCCAAGAGAAAATTGGACCCGTTGCCTATCGTCTCATACTGCCACCCCACTTGCATAAAACTCATGATGTTTTTCATGTATCTGTTCTACGTCATTATATTGCTGATGAATCACATAAACTAAATTGGAAGGAATTGCAGGTATCAGATGCGGAAACCCTCATGGTAGAACCGTTATGCATATTGGACCATAGAGTCTGACAGCTCAGAAACCGTCTAGTAGACCAAGTTAAGGCCCAGTGGGACAAGTATAGTCCGGGATCTACTACTTGGGAGGATGCTGAGACATTACGACGACATTATCCCTCACTTTTTTGACCACCTGGAGAATATGTTTCTCGAAGGTTGGGTGTATGTAACACCACCTTTTGACTTAGACAGCTAAGATTACCTAAGGCCTAATCACCTTTATTTTCTATTCACAGTGAAACTATTAATGATACACTTGAACTTTTAAGACGTATGAACCTTTATGAATGTTTAAATGTATTTGAATGATGATGGATATGATGCGATATATTGTGAGAATGCAAATTTTATGAATGTTTAAATGCTATTTGAATGATGATGGATATGATGCGATCTACTATGTGAATGTAAATTCTATAAATGTTTAAATATCACTTGAATGATGATGGATATGATGCGATATACCATGTGAATGTGAATCCTATGAAGGTTCAAATGTTATTTGAATGATGATGGATATGATGCAATCTATTATGTAAATGAAAATTCTATGAATGTGTAATGTTAATTGAATTATGGGGATATTATGAGATCTATTTCTAACTTGAAAACTTTGATGTTAAAGTTGTTGGTACGTGGATACCAAATTGAGATTATGGTTGTATGAAATTACATGATGATAATGCCTAGATATGTATGAGTTTGTGTTATAGATTAATCTGCAGGCCAATGGGATAGGAAATAGCCAAGGGATAATGGTAATGAAAGTGGATGTCATGACCACCGACCGAGAAACAATATGGTATGAATCTTTGTATGTGAAATTATATTGGTTTGAATGCATTGCTATAATATGTGGACTAGTGCAGGATTTCAGGTGGTGAGACTGCCTAAAACTGAATAAACGATGACAAAATTCCCAGCAACACGGTGGCACTGTATATTCCATTGTAGGGTGTGGACCCTGGTCCTATTAGGAGGGGTGGAGGCATTTCCCACTATGTATCCCCCGAAACCTGGAGTCATGGGAGGACGGTATTAGCTCACGCTCCCCTGGACATGTGATGATGACTCTCAGTTGCCTGCTGGGGAAGCTTGGTCAAGATAGTGACACTTCCGCTTACGGGTTCTATTTGGAGTTAGGTCAATATAGTTGACGCTCCAAGATAGTCCAGCAGAGGAAGGATATGAATGAAAGATGGAAGTAAGTTAGGGACGAAGGATGAGTAGAAATAGTTGAGAGTGTATGGAGATTTGCCTTATGGTGGAATTTATTGTTTTCCTTCTGAAAAGAAAATGTGTATATATGTATATTCATAATTACTTAACTAAACTACAATTGTCTAAATAAACATTATTGAGCTAGATTATTGTAATTAAGGGATTTCGCAAACAATTGATTGGTTTATTATCTTTTATAAATTGAATAGTTTTGTTGATTGGATTGGATGCATACATAAATTACTATAGAGGTGATAGTTGTTGTTATTAGTACATGCACGAGACTTGTATGTACTAGCTACACATGCATTTCTTGGACATGTACACTAGTATGTATGAATTTTCTTGACTTACTTACTGATAATGTTGGTTATTGGATATGAATGTGTGAACCATGTGTCTTTTCCCTTATATCATAAAATACTTTAACTTCGGGACAAATTTTTCTGAAGGGTGGGTGTATGTAACAAGCCTAAGTATTTAATCAATTGTCATGATTTAAATAATTGTTTAATGTATATTAGTTTAATGTATATTAGTTTAATTAATTAATTAATTAATTGTCCTGGTTAAATATTTGTTGAATGTAAATTGGTTTAATTAATTAATTGATTAATTTAATGATTAAATATCTATTTAATAAAATCTAGTTTAATAAATTATTAATTATTATTTTGTATCGGAAGATCAACCCATTAATGATAAGGGGATAAGGTGGTTGACACCTAATTGAGGGAGGGTAGTTGAAGATTAAATGAAGGAAGAAGGCAGTGAATGATGGGAAGATAGGATAAGGCAAGGGGGGAACATTATTTTGGGGGAGGTATTACGGGCTCTGTTGGGAAGATTGGGGGGAAGTTTTGTGGAGGTGCTTGTTGTGGTTTTGCTGAGGAGCTTGTTGGAGGTCTGTCACAGGAGGCACCGGGGTTCCTGGGGTTTTTGGGTTCGGAGGGCTAGGAAACCGCAAGGGTTCCTGGAGCTAGGGAGACGGAGAGGCTTTGTTTCTAGCTGGCTAGGAGGAAAATATTCAGTTTTCAGGCAGTTTCAAGCAGTTTGCAACAATAGGAAAGAAGGGACAAACTTCTTCTTCAAGAGGTATTTTTCTGGTAGTAATTTTGTTCATAATGAAAGTTATGATATGAATTTATGTATGGAAAATGTGTAATGTGTTGTGTAATTGGTTATGTGACCATTTTGGACTATATAAAATGAGAATTTAATATTTAGCTGGTTAATTTCCTAGAACTTCAACAAAAATTAGTTATATTTGTTGTAATGCAAACAAAAATAGAAATTTGATGTTGTGTTCTAAAAAAAAAGGTAATTTAGATTATAAAATTACCATTTAACTTTGAATTCTTAGTGAAGGGTTTTACACATAGCTTATCCAAATTTTACATTCAAACTTGGAAGAAAACATAAATATTGTCTTAAGCTGGTATAGGGTGTTGAGAACAAATCCTGGACATAATCTTCTCATAAACAATACAGAAAGAAAAAATATGTGAAACAAGAGAATAACATGTTACATCAAGAAGCACTTAACCACATGATCGTGACACAAGAATCTAGAAACAAAATGTCTTTGTATTCATCCCAAAAATTCATTTATAGCATGTTGAATCATCTCTACAATGGATGATGATTTTTCATACCATTCTTCCTTTCAGGTCTAACCCTTTGCTTGAATCTCTTGGGTCTAAATATAGATACCAAAACAAATTTCCCCACTCCAAAGGGTCTAATTCTTCATGATAGGAGAAAATCACAAGAAAATCTCCAACTAAACTGAAGACTAGGAAGTCAAAAACTATTTTCCCTTTTTTACTCTAACTGTTTGACTGACTTTAATGACCCTTTAATTAAATTAAAATATTTATGAACAGTTCATATACATTTTATTACATCATACAGACACATCATAAGGTTAACAACATCTATGGAATTCAAATTGGACCAAGGAATTTGAAAATTTATCCTACTGGTAAAATTTCCTGGTAAAAACACAATGAATTTTACAAAAATGTAGTGTGATCTTTGAGGGTACTTTTGGAGGCCTTCCCTTGACCATTTTGTGAAACGGATGAGTGTTATGGATAGATGAGGATGTATACTATCCTTATGAGCCCTTAAGCAATAAAAATAGCCACTCCAAGACATCACAAAATTGATTTTCCCACAATTGGTCTAGAAACGCAGTGCCTAGGTAAAAACAAGGGCAAAAAGCAATTTTTTCGCCACGTTTTTTACTTTTTGCTACAAAATAGATATTGAAATAGCCCACCAGTGATATATTTGATATGTACACTTCATAATATATTCATTCATGCTGATAAAAGTGAATTTGGAGCCTCCAGGAAAAAGTGTAGCGGGGGCTCGCTACACTTCTATAGATGACATTGTTGACAAAACTTGCAAAAAATTCTCTGAAAACTAGGGGTCAAAGACGAGATGATATATCTTTAAAGATAAAGAATTTTATAAAAATGAGAGAGGTTTTAGTTATTTGGTATGTTTGGAACAAAAACCTCCTCCAGTTTTCAAAATAATTTTCCATTTGTTCACATTTAATTTTTAATTTGGTCAGTAAAACCTGCAGAAGCGTAGCGACCATACAACAGAAACGTAGCGCCATTTCAAAAGGATGTTTGGAGGCTTTCCCAGAGTTGTTTTGGGTTTAAATCGATATGGTTGGAAATATGGATATGTCTACTACACAATAGAGTCATTAATAATTGAAAACCCTTGCTCCAAACCCTTGAAAAACTGTCTTGAAGTAAAGTTGTCCAAAAGTGCATCAACCCACCTGTAGCAACTGTATTTTGGGAATTTCTCTTGAATCATAATACCTGTGTATAAACTAAAGGAGGTTTTTGTTCCTTTGTTTATTATTGACAAAAAACTCTTTCACTTTTGTCAAATTCAACTTCATTTGGTCAAAACCTTATTTTGAAGCAAAAATGTCCCTATGTACAACAAATGACCACAAAACCCTAAAAATCTTGCCAATCACCTCCTTATCTTTGATATCTAATGCTTGGTGTCACTGGTTTCCTTCCCCATTACCTTCTCCAAGTTCCCATGATTTCGGTTTGCATGATAGAAAACCTTGTTCTAATAAGGGGGAAAGGGATAGGGTAAACATTGGGAAAATAGAGAAAACGGGATTATGAATTTAATGATGACCCACTAACTCAATTGATGACTCATTACATGATGAAAATGACCATGAATGATAAATACCATAAGAATATGGAGGGAGAAGCGAAATCAACTGAGCCAAGCAAGCCAGGTGTCTTCATCACGAGAGCGATGCTAGATAGATAGTTGAAGAATCAAATCACCTATGATTATAGGACCCTAACAGAGTTGATGGCTTGAACATTCATTAACCATGGCTAGGTGTGCACAATGTTCATAGGTGGTGCACGCTTTGTGCTCCATAACCCAAATATATGTTGAGCATGTGCAAGCTTAAGGGTCTATGACCAAAAGAATTTAAGAGGTTATTATATATCAATGGCTCACCTTTAATATTTACAAGCTTAATGGGGTCTATAAAAACCCAATAACCATAATCTTTGATGGTTGAGATCATAATGGGGCTTGTGGCCAACCAACCATCTAGGCATAAGCCATGGAGTAGATTACTTTCAATAATTTTCCATAAAGAGTTAGGGGAAAAAAGAGGAAATTAGGTCATTGTTATTTAATAATATGACCTTGATATTAGCCCAACAAAGCTATTCAAACATCAAGGCCTTTATCAGCTAGTCATTGAAGCACAATATGGTGAGAAAGAAGAAGGTTGGGATAATGAATCTTTGATGTATTATGATACTTACCTCATCCCATCCACCACTAATACTTGCACCATGATATTAAATTTAATCTATAACATAGTTTTGACACTTAAAATCGCAACGAAGAATACTACTCGCAAATGATTGCCAAGCTCTATTATTTATTTATAATAATAATAATAATTAACTAGTATGTGGGACCCCCTTGTTGACTAGTGGCGCTATGATGGATGTGTTACGCTTATATGTTTGTTGTTGTTATAATCATGCCTACACAATCTTCTACAGTTGATGATTCAAGTCATAGCTTTATTCATTATTGCAACATGGTTGGTTAACTATGTTATTGCTAGATGGTTTGATGGTCGCTCACACCTTATGGTGGTGTTATGGATATAAGGATTATTCTGTTACAGGTTTTATGTTTATACATTATGCTTTGATTAATGATTTTACATATGATTTTATGTAAAGGATGATTTGGGAGCTTGAACAAAAACAAAAAGGAAAAAAAACTATGAACAAGTCCTAAGGTTATTTGCAATGGTGACAAATGAAGGGTGATAGACCTAGCTGCTAGACTTATGCGCTTAATTAAAGGATTATGTTGAAGCATATATGATAATGTTGTAGCATATGCTTGATGTTAAAGTTTTGATATGATTTGGGGTGACGCACTATGCAATGGACATAGCAATGGATAATTGTTTGAATTAATGGTTAATGTTATGGTGTATGGGTTGGCTCGTACGTTGAATTGAATAAGGCTAGGGAAGGAAGCAACGTGCATTTACTACACGTCACTCCAAACCACCCTCAAACCTGTCACCCTAGCCAAAGTTGCATTTGGTTTTTCGACTCTGGTGGTTGTGGAGGCTCCGTGATTTCTGGTTGTGAAAAGAAAATATAGTCCAACTCTTCCCTCGAGTGAGTTTTTACAGGTATGGCTCCTTTATTTTCCATCCATGATGTTCCCTCTATGTTATGAATCAATTTTTTTGGATCAGAAATGCATGAGGTCTTGTTTTTATTAAGTTTTGACTGTGTATCAGTGTTGTGCTTATGGTTTCTTCTGTGAATACTCTGGACTGTTGGCATTTTAAAGAAAAAAGGAACATATTTTATTGTTGTGTGAAGCCTGTGCATTGTTACTGGTTTAAAACATGTTGGTCATCTTGGGGTTTTACTCTAGTTCTCTGTGAAAAATTATGATAATGGTGTAATAAGCTCTGAGTTTGGTGCGTAGGTTTTACAAAAATCTTGGTGTTAAATGTTGTCAGTCCTTTTCGTCTCGGTCAATGTTATGTTTCGTTCCTCTGGTTGCAATGCAACTGTTAAGAGTTGAAGTGATCTCTCTTTATTCTGGCAGAACCCAGAGCTATCTTTTGTCATGGCATTTCCTTCACTATCACTGTTGTTGAAGCATTGCACAATCGAGTCTTGGGCATCACCCATAATTTTAAATGGAAGTTGTTTAGTTCTGGTTGGCCACAAGTTACGTTTGGGCATTCTCTCCATAGTATTCTAAACATTCTCTTCCTCTCGTCTCTGTTGAAGTGGCTGAATGTTATTTTTTTTTAGTAACCCTTACTACCAAGATTTTGGGTTAAATATTATGCGTCTATGGTGATTTTAAAAGGCACAGACTCTCTGTTTTTTCAAAGAGTCTTCCTTAATTGAGCCATCTCTTGTTACCTCTCTACAATATTTTTTTTTAAAAGGGACCACAGGTTATCTGCATCCCCGAGGACTTGCAATTTGGTCGAGCTAATTACTCTTACCTCATTGTTTGGTTAATCTCTAACATGATCTTAGTCTCGTTTTAATCCTGTCAAGATTAAAAGAGACACATGTATGTGTCTGGTTTGTTGAGAACGACTTGGTTTTGGTCTATTGAGCATGACTTGGTTCTGCTGAGCTTGACTTATTTATGTTTCTCCTTAGACACTTTTTGTCTCTGTCAATTGCTGGATAATTCTTCTATAAAATAAATTTAAAACTCTGTATGACAGTGGTAAAAAATATGACACAAAAATAGGTGGCAGTTGATATTTTTGGTATTGATTGCATAGTTAGTTAGTTATTGTTGAGTAGTACTCGTGTTTTATTCCCTATCATGCTACCACTTTTTCGCTCATTACAATCCCTCCAAATGTCCCATGAACCCTATTTCACCCCCTTCTCACTTGGCAATTATTAAATAATTTATTATGGATTGAATTGCATGGGTCTTATGTCAATTTTTGAGCCAAACGTTGTTTCATATAAACAAAATGTCATGTATGGTCTGTTAAGGGCTAGTTACTAATGAATTATTGCATACAGGATAAGTTTCTTTAGTAGAGGCAGTCATGGCAGAAACAATAGAGGAATAGATAACTAGAACATAGGGTCTAAAAGGCCTAGATTCTGAATTCATTTTGATGTTGACCCTCAAGAGTTGAACCACCTTTTTCAAGCTGGGTTCTTCATTTGGATTGGGAAAGGGATAGTTCAACCCTAAACAGAGAGGCCTCCCTTCCAGCCCCAAAATATCCATGGTATTCATGTGCCTCCTCATGTATCCATGCAACCAGAAGTTCCCAAAATTTATGGATGGTAGGAGATTGTCCATTTGATAATCTCCCACCATCGTGGCTAGCCCAACTTGTCATTACCTCCTCCTTCTCCAATTGTAAATCCTAATGTTCAAATTTCCCTTGTACATTCACCTGCCCATTCCTCTCATGCTAGCAAACGACTTAAAACCAAGGTCCCCCATGTGCAAGACAAAGGTAAAGTTGTTGCTTCTCCCTCATCTCCTTCAAATGACTCATCAAAATCAATGTCCTCCTGTATGCACATGAGGGACGATTGTTTCCATGTTATTAGTGAGATTAAGCCTCAAGGTTCAAATCAACCTAAGGATAATTCTAGGAAGTCCAAAGGGGACAACAATGACAGAAGAAGGATTGTCTCTCAAAGTGGAAAATATAGATTTTAATTTATGTGTTATGATTGAGTTGTTGATGGCCTACAGAAAGTTTTGGACAACAAACTATTTTTTGGATAATGTGGTTATTTACATATTTTGGATATAATTTGAATTATTTATGATATTTAATATTCAAATTTTGGAAATATTTATGGGAGCACTAGCACATTTGGCCCATTTTGTGACGGTTGTTTCGACGCTTATGCGACGTTATGTCATTGATATGGCGATGGATTTGGAGTCTCTGAAATGTTGGTTTAGGTGACGTGGCATTTGCGACGAACTTGAGGAAACGTCGCACAAGCGACGATATAGGCAAACAATCTCAAACCAACTTTTTGTCTATATTGTGACAACATCTTTTATAGTTAAACCGACACATCAATAGAAGTCGTCGTCGCATATTCGATGACAACTTTTTTGTTGTTTATATAGCTAAACCGAGGCAAACAATAGAAGTTGTCGTCGAATCAGCGACGACAACTTTCCATTGTTTATATAGCAAAATCGTTGCATCGATAATCGTTGTCGTCGCATATGCGATGACAACTTTCCGTTGTTTATATAGCATAACCGTCGCATCGATAAAATTTGTCGTCGGATATCCGATGACAACTTTCCGTTGTCTATATGGAAAATCGTCGCATATATAAAATTTGTAGTCGGATATGCGACAACAACTTTCCGTTGTTTATATAGCAAAACCGTTGCATGTATAACAGTTGTCGTCGGATATGCGACGGCCAAAATTTTTTTAGAAAAAAAATAAAAAAATATTTTGGGAATCAATTTTTATATTAATATTAATATTAAATCCCAAATGTTATTGCATGAGCCCCGTATTGATTTCACAAAACCTTGGGACTTCTTTGATGGAGCTTATCAAGGCTCGCCAAAAATATGTGGGGATGGAGTCATACTCTTTGGAGCCAATCAT
>JZKD02S2318129.1:0-32816 GCA_000966675.3 Picea glauca | reverse complement strand
AACCCCTTGAGGAAGCTACATGAAAGTATAAATAAGAGGCAAGGCTCTCTCATTTTAATCACACTTGAGCATATTGAATATATATAGGTGACTGGGGTAACCAAATGATATCTAAGCTGAATTTCAGAGGGAAGGTGAAGTAAAGAAGGCTGAAATTCAAGAGAGGATAAATTATTTTGATGATGATTTATAAGGTATGTTATTTACAAGTCATCTCACCATTTTTACAATAAGGTTTTTTTTTCTAGAATGATTCCAACCATGAAATTGGGAGGACATTGAGGAAACATATCGAAGTATCTTTGATATAAATTTCATCTTGTGGGTCGTTGTAGTTTTGGAGCTACATGCCGTGGAAAATAGGGTTTGTGGCCAATCCTGAAACTAGTCTAAAACAGGTGTATCGAGTAAACACGTCATAACCTCTTCATAACAAATCCAAATTCAGTAAGACAAAATGTATTTGTTAGAGTACAATATGTATTATTATATTTACAATTTTCATATCCATACAACAGATATTATGTGTGGGGCATGCTCTACAAGTTCTCTCTCTAGAATAATCCATAATTCAACAAGGTGTGTCATTTTTGTTATAACTCCTTTTCTGAGAGGTTCCAAGTAGTGAAATATGGAGGAATTGCATAAATGAGACTGAAGAACAATGTATACCATTTTCATATCTTTATTCATTACAGGTACATAGTTATGATTATTGCAAGTTAGGGTTTTTTACTAATCCAAAATTAGTCATGTAAAAATAAAGTAAAGTTTGATGAAAATGATAGTCTCTTGTTGTTAAAGTTAAGGAAGGTTTGCAAGTATGTATACACCAGGTCTATTACAGAGTTGCAAATCAGATTTGGATGATGAAATTGATGAGGGCTTTTGGTTGAGGCACATGTTGGGTACATGGTTGAGACAAGTAGTTGATGAGTTGACACATACATGAGGTGTATAGTTGATGATGTTGGTACATCTTTATGAATCATAGTTTATGTGTATTTTATGCATCATTAGTACATATTTGGTGCATGTTTGATGCACTCATTGATGGTACAGGTTGGTGCATGGTCAATGCACTTGTTTATGGTATAGGTTTATTACAAATTTTTTGGTACAAGTTGATGCATGGTTGATGCACTTGTTTATGGTACATGTTGATTACAGGTTGATTGGTATAGGTTTTTACAGTGGTATATCTCACAGTGATAGTGTGATAGTGGTTCCATCATTCTACTTCCACATCAGGGTGATTGGACGGGGAAAGGACAGGTGGTTGTAGTCACCTTCCGGTTGTAGCCAGAGAACATAGGGGGTTTTGGCCTCCTTCTGGTTGTAGCCATAGAATTGGGGAGTTGGAGCTTCCCTCAAGTTGTAGCTTGAGAAAATAGGGGGTTGAAGCCTCCTTCTAGTTGCAGCTAGAAAACAAAGGAAGTTGGTGCTTCCAATAAATGTAATTCTTCAAGACATATAAGAAAAAGAATTTTGTGGTTTTCTCCTGCTTTGGGTTTCCACGTAAAAACATTGGTATACTGTGTAAATGTATGATTGATCATTTGTTCATTTTTTATTTACTCTGCAATTATTGGATGATAATTCTACATTGATATAACACTTTCATTTTATGGTGAAAAATGATTGAATTTCTCTATTATTGATTCACCCCCCCTCTCAATAATCCAACAAATGATTGTTTCTTTATTAGCCAAGATACCAAACATTCACCCAGGTATATTTTCACTGCATTGGTGCTTCGTCGGTCATCAATGCAACCTTCCTAATCTGCATCTATGTAGGAAATAAGTGATAGATCCTTTCCTTTTGGATACCATAATCTAAACTATTTTCTTCCCTTGAGATATCTGAAAATCCTCTTCACTGCTAAGACATGTGATTCCTTTGGTGTGGATTGAAATTGTTCCACTTGTCCAACTGTCTACATTACATTTGGTTTGGTTGTTTTCATATATAGTGAGATGTCAATCATTGACCTGTACTTCCTCTA
Organism: Picea glauca; assembly: GCA_000966675.3. Classification (NCBI taxonomy): domain Eukaryota; kingdom Viridiplantae; phylum Streptophyta; class Pinopsida; order Pinales; family Pinaceae; genus Picea; species Picea glauca. The sequence continues at coordinate 30,808 of JZKD02S2318129.1, read as the reverse complement.
GTCTGTAGACTTTGAATCATCATATTTTCTCAACTTGCAACTGGTTTGCATAGGAGTGTTAATTGACTTTCAATCTTCCATTCTGAACCTTTTTAGCATTTCTCTGATATACTTAGTTTGAGAAATAAAAATGCCTTGGTTTCTTTGACATATCTAAAGACCCAGAAAGAAAGATAGTTATCCAAGTAATGAAATTTCAAATTCATTCTGCACATCCTTTGAAATTGTATCGCTTAAACTGCCATCATCACTTCCAAAAACAATATCATCAACATAAACTTTAATTAATAAAATACTATATTGAGTTACCTTGATGTAGATGTTTTTGTCTGCACTTCCTTTTTTGAACACTACATGTTGTAAATATCTATCCAGTCTAGAGTACAATGCTCTGGGATCTTGTTTTAGACCATACAAGGCCTTCTTCAACCTACACACATAATCTTTGTTCTCTGAAAGATGACATCCTTCTGGTTTTGCAATGTATACTTCTTCAAGTTCCCCATTCATAAAGGTTGATTTCACGTCTATCTAATACACTTTAATATTCTTGGAGCATGCATAAACTAACATCAATTGGATTTCTTCCATTCTAGAAACTGGGGAAAACATCTCTTCAAAGTCAATCCCTTCAACTTGTGTGTATCCTTTACATACCAATATAGCATTGTTACTTGTAACTTGTCCATCTTCATTCAATTTATTTCTGAAAACCCACTTTGTGCTAATTAGATTCTTGTACCTTGGTCTTGGAACCAATTCCCAAGTGTCATTCTTCTCAATTTTATCCAATTCTTCATTCATGGACTTTTTCCAGAATTCATCCTTATTGGCCTCTTCAAAACTATTTGGTTCAATCATAGATAAGAGTGCTAGGTGTAGTTGTTCTAGTGAACGAATTCTTCTTCTAGTCTCAACTCTTGCATCCTTTTTTCAGATAATTTTATCTGAAGGATGAGTATTTTGTACTCGTTTTCTAGGTGTGATGCAGGAGCATCTCTCCACGTCAGCCAACCAGCCACGTCAAGTGCACGCATTCAAAGATGAAGAGAGGCGCAGTCCTCATTTTGATTTGAATTGAATGTAATTAAATGTTTAAGTTGTTGAGTTGTGAAGCTGTGCCTTTGCGCAGGCTATAGATAAGATAGGCCTTTAATGTTTTGTATGGCTAAGATCTAGATCTAGATGTTGGACTAGACAACCCATTCAATGAAATTGAATAGGGTAGGTAGATTGGAGGGAAGATCTCGAAGAGCCCCCTCAGGTAAAAGATATTTAGGATCTCATTTTGTGTAGGTGGATAGAATATAGGAGTGAGTGTGTAGAGAGAAGAAGAGAGAAGAGTCGAGACCTTGTTACAGGCCATGCTCAGGAACACCTTGTATAAACAAGCATTAGCTATTTTAATATAAACAGAAGCAGTTTTTCCTGCATGTATTTCTATGTTATGTGGGTGTCTGTGAGTGTTCTATTATGATATGAATGTATGTTGTAGATGTATGTTAGGCATTTGTATAAGTTCTTGATTTTAGGCTTGAGAAGTCTTTGAAGCTTCACACCAAGAGGGTGTGACAAAACACTGTGGGTTCTAATAGCCGTGCACAAAAGTTGCACTTCTGAATTCTGCGGGTTCAGAAAAAGACGTGTTGTGGCACAAGAAATGGAATCAACAACTCAGTGAAGACCTCAAGGTTACTGAACACCTTGGAGGCAAGGCTATGAGGGAAGAACACAGTTGCAGACAGAAGCTCTGAGGAGTTCTGTGAAGCTTTGACAAGTGGGCATTGAGCATATGTACAGTGGTGCATTGAGAAGAACTCTGTTGTGAGTTCAAAAAGAAGAATTAGAACCACTAAGGATTCTGTGAAGCTCTGTCAGGTGGGCATTGAGCAGGTGCAAGGAGTGCAAAGAGGACAGAACTGTTGGATGTTCTGTGAGAAGATATTATTCCAGGAGGGTATTTGAGTTAGTGTGCAGACAGGCACAGGAGAAGAGAACTCTTTGAGTTCTGTAATTAAAGGAAGAATCCGCTGAGGGATCTTCACAGGGTTGTTGAACACCTTGCAGACTCAACAAGAGGTTGTTTGAGTAGAAGGATATCCAGGAGGGCATTATATTCTCCATCTGTGGGAGAAAGAAGAAGGATAAAATCCCTTAGGGGTCTGAGTGTTGAGAAGATCGAGAGAGACAACACTGTGTGTGTGTGAAGAATCTGCAGAGGTGCATGAGTTGAAGAATCCTTCAAGGATTCAAAAGGAACAAGCTCAGGAGGACGAGTGCTTTCCGGCACAGAGTCATGGTTGCAAGGAGTGCAGAGGTTGAATAATTCTTTGGGGAGTTCAGAGTTCCCAGAAGCTCAGGAGGAACAGTGTTTTCATACGTGCAAGAGAAATCAAAGTAAAGGAGTTCACAGAGGAGAAGGAAGACAAAGGTTGAGGCCTTTTGGAAACTTGGAATTCTTCCAAGTGTAGGAAGGAAGTGCCAACGCTCGGGAGGAGTAGCATCGGCTCTTGGATCAACCAAAGAAATCTAGAACGTTGAATATTTCACATCCAGGAGAGAATAGGAGAAGCCTACAGAAGGGGGAGATCGTGAGTCGTTGGATCTCATTCAAAAATCCCATCATCCATTGGATCAGACAGGAAGTGCACGGGGTTTAACCCTTCGCATGCTAGGTAAAAGTCCCGACAAGTATCGGGATATTAGCTATTGGGAAATCAGAAATATTATGGATAGGAGATCAGGAATCTCCATGGTAAAGGTCCCGGGAAATATCTGAGCCATCCGTTTGTGGCGACATGTGGTGGAGATCGAGTGACCCATCGGTATATCCGCTACCAGGGTTTTGAGTTGACAGAGGATTCTGTCATCAGAGCTTCGAAAACTCTGAAACAATGAGATTGGATCAGGGCCATCCATCAGTCGGGGACACGTGGCAAAGATCCAGGATCTCGGGAAAAGTCCCGAAAGGAAGACTCCATCAGAGTTCGAGACTCGGAAAATCAGGAGTTCTGTGAGCAAGAGGTCGAGAAAATCCATGATGGAAAACTCGTAAATGATTGGAACCGACCATCCACTTGGGATGCGTGTCGAAGATCCGAAGAGAGTCGGGGATCGACATTTTGTTAGTCCTGGAGACAAGGAGGACTTGCATTTCGAAATCGTGAAGTCTGATTTTCTGAAAGAAAGGAGAGCTCCATTGTGTGGGGGCCAGCTGACGTCATATTAGGGATCGAGATATCGAGAATCTCGTGGACAAAGGGTTTACGCATTTTTACATTGCGATGTCCGAAACCCCGATAATGAGTATGACTATGGTCATATAAGAGGAGGTCGCATGGACTAAAGGCATAGCTAGGGAGACCAAGGTAGTAAAGGCGCATCGGCAAATCAGTGATCGAGAGATCATGGGGACAGAGATTCATGACATCGAGGATCGCGAAACCCCGAAACCTGAAACTAAGTCGGGGAAGCTCACGGTTAAGTGCGGAAGAGCCGTATGGGTGACTAAAGGACCGTTGGATAAAGTTTTTAATAGAGATTCGAGTATGGAATCAAAAGAGTCGCTTCAACTCATGAAATGATTGATCGTTCCTATGGGCAGGAGCGCGAGGTAGTGGTCATGTTTTTACTGCATCAAGTGGTATCAGAGCCTGATTCTTGTCTGTATATTTTAGACGAGGGAGGCATAAGAGATAAAGAGCACTCTGATACACATCAAGTGGTATCAGAGCAGGGACTTCACTTGTATATTTCAGGTGAAGAGAGAAGGTAAAGGAAGACAAAGCACTGGAGACTCTGTGGTGATTGTTCGCGGGTAGGCAGCAATCGAGAAGACAGACAGTAGGACTATAGGAGGAAGTTGGAAACACTCGAGGTACAGAGTGACAGTAGCAAGTTTTCTAGGAGAGCAGACAGGGAAAGCAACATGGCTACTGAAGGTCGTAAGTATGCTGGGAGGAAAAGCTTAGAGCTATGGAGCCAAGAAGATATAGATGAAGAGCTCATAGATATAAAGAAAGAAATAGAAAAGCTTGCATTACGGATGCAGCAGAAAGCCAAGTCAAGATGGGTATATGAATGGCCCATGAGGAAGGCAAAAGCAAAATGGCCAGTGAAGGAGTTGATGGCTGGAAGGAAGTGTAGGATTTTAAGAGGGTGGTTGAGGTATGCTGAAAACCTCAATGGACCAGAAGAAAAAATGGTTCAGATATGTGAACTAGAAACTGGGAGAAATCTTAGTGAATTGGGATCAGCTGGGGATCTCAAGAACTGCTAGGAGGGCAGAGAGGAAATTCCCAATTTCTCGGTGGACAACGAGTTGAGATCACTGTGGGATCTCAGAGACTATCAGGAGGACAGCCGAGGAATTTCACATTGCCAGTTGGGCAATGATATGAGGTCACTGTGGGATCTCACAGACTGCTAGGAGGGCAGCGAAAGGTTTCTAGTTTGCCAGGTGGGCAAGGAAATAGAGATGGAATTAGTTGATTCCATGGACTACCAGGAGGGCAGTAGAGACATCCCATATTGTCAGGTGGGAAGGGATGAACAGATGAGACTATCTGAGAATCTCATAAACTCAGAGGTGAGTTTGGATCAACAGGTGCAGCTGACAAAGGAGGAGGATTTGAGGGATCTTCTGATGATTGGGGGAATCGAGGTATTCCTACCACTTTCCCAAGGAGAGGAAGAAATCTGTGTTGCATATGTAGAAACAGCAGAAGAACAGTCAGTTGTGACTGTCAGGGGAGAAGGATTGGAGCAGATATCTGAGGCTGCCCAAACAAGAATGGAAAATGAGCATTTTGAGGAATGGCTCAGTATTTTCAGCCAGGAGACTGAAAACACTGCAACATGGAAGTTTGCAACAGAAGAAGAAGAAGCAGAAAGCATTAGTTTGGCTGATTTGTATGAACAATTCAAAGCCCTGGAGAGAAGGGTGAAAGTGCAGAGTGTGCACATCCAACAGGTGAAGTTGGAAGCTGATGAAGAAGAAAGCATGGGAGATCATGATGATCTACCCACTTGCAAAAAAAAATTGCAGCTGGGGAGACTGCAAAAATAGGACCAGCCACTAGAGCAGCTGGACAAAGTGATCGAGGAGATCAGAAGGCTGATGTTAAGGACAGAAAGGACTGCCATCGAGGAGAGGCTGAGTAGAAAGAAGGAAGCAGCGCAGCAGCAGAAGCAGCAGCAAGGAGATGGAGCAGATGAACAACTCCAGAGGATGATTTGGGATCCAGGAGGATTTCAACATCAGAGATGGGAATCTCATGAGTAGGAGCTCATGAATTTTTCAGCTGAGGAGTATGATGTAGGAGCATCTCTCCACGTCAGCTAGCCAGCCATGTCAAGCACATGCATTCAAAGCTGAAGAGAGGCGCAGTCCTCATTTTGATTTGAATTGAATGTAATTAAATGTCTAAGCTTTTGAGTTGTGAATTCATGCCTTTGCACAGGCTATAGATAAGATAGGCCTTTAATGTTTTGTATGGCTGAGATCTAGATCCAGATGCTGGACTAGACAGCCCATTCAATGAAATTGAATAGGGTAGGTAGATTGGAGGGAAGAGCTCGAAGAGCCCCCTCAGGTAAAAGAGATTTAGGATCTCATTTTGTGTAGGTGGATAGAATAGAGGAGTGAGTGTGTAGAGAGCAGAAGAGAGAAGAGCCGAGACCTTGTTATAGGCCATGCTCAGGAACACCTTGTATAAACATGCATTTGCTATTTTAATATAAACAAAAGAAGTTTTTCCTGCATTTATTTCTGTGTTATGTGGGTGTCTGTGAGTGTTCTATTATGATATGAATGTATGTTAGGAATTTGCAGAAGTTCTTGATTTCGGGCTTGAGAAGTCTTTGAGGCTTCACACCAGGAGGGTGTGATAGAACACTGTGGGTTCTGATAGTCGTGCACAGAGGTTTCACTTCTGAATTCTGTGGGTTCAGACAAAGACGTGTTGCAGCACAAGAACTGGAATCAAAAACTAAGTGAAGACCTCAAGGTTACTAAACACCTTGGAGGCAAGGCTATGAGGGAAGAACATAGTTGCAAACAGAAGCTCTGAGGAGTTCTGTGAAGCTCTTCCAAGTGGGCATTGAGCATATGTACAGTGGTGCATTGAGAAGAACTCTGTTGTGAGTTTAGAAAGAAGAATTAGAATCACTGAGGATTCTGTGAAGCTCTTCCAGGTGGGCATTGAGCAGGTGCAAGGTGTGCATAGAGGATAGAACTGTTGGATGTTATGTGAGAAGATATTCTACCAGGAGGGTATTTGAGTTAGTGTGCAGACAGGAACGGGAGAAGAGAACTCTTTGAGTTCTGTAATTAAAGGAAGAATCCATTGAGGGATCTTCACAGGGCTGTTGAACACCCTACAGACTCAGCAAGAGGTTGTTTGAGTAGAAGGATAGCCAGGAGGGCATTATATTCTCCATCTATGGGAGAAAGAAGAAGGATAAAATCCCTTAGGAGTCTAAGTGTTGAGAAGCTCAGGAGAGACAACACTGTGTGTGCGTGAAGACTCTGTAGAGGTTCATGAGTTGAAGAATCCTTCAAGGATTCAAAAGGAACAAGCTCAAGAGGACGAGTGATTTCAGGCACAATGCCGTGGCTGCAAGGAGTGCAAAGGTTGAAGAACTTTTTGGGGAGTTTAGAATTCCCAGAAGCTCAAGAGGAACAGCATTTTCATACACGCGAGAGAACTCAAAGTAAAGGAGTTCACAGAGGAGAAGGAAGACAAAGGTTGAGGCCTTTGGGAAACTTGGAATTCTTCCAAGTGCAGGAAGGAAGCACCAATGCTTGGGAGGAGTAGCATCGACCGTTGGATCAGCCGAAGAAATCTGGACCGTTGAAGATTTCACATCCAGGAGAGAATAGGAGAAGCCTACAGAAGGGGGAGATCGTGAGCCATTGGATCTCATTCGGAAATCCCATCAGTCGTTGGATCGGACAGGAGGTGCACAGGGTTTAACCCTTCAAATGCCAGGTAAAAATCCCGACAGGTATCGGGATATTGGCTATCGGGAAATCAGAAATCTTGTGGACAGGAGATCGGGAATCTCCATGGTAAATGTCCCGGGAAAGATCTGAGCCATCCGTTTGTGGAGACACGTGGCGGAGATCAAGCGACCCGTCGATATATCGACTACTGAGGTTTTGAGTTGACAAAGGATAATGTCATCAGAGCTTCGAAAACTCCATAACAGCGAGATTGGATCAGGGTCGTCCATTAGTCGGGGACACGCAGCGAAGATCTAGGATCTCAGGAAAAGTCTCAAAAGGAAGACTCCATCGAAGTTTCGAGACTTGGAAAATCAGGAGTTCCATGAGCAAGAGGTCAGAAAAATCCATGATGGAAAACTTTTAAATGATCGGAACCGACCATCCACTTGGGACGTGTGTCGAAGATCTGAAGAGAGTCAGGGATCGACATTTCGTGAGTCTTGGAGACAAGGAGGACTTGCATTTCAGAATCCTGAAGTCCAATTTTTCGAAAGAAAGGAGAGCTCCGTTGTGTGGGGGCCAACTGATGTCATATCGAGGATCGGGATATCGGGAATCCCGTGGACAAAGTGTTTACGCATTTCGGCATTGCGATGTCTGAAACCTCGATAACCAGTATGACTATAGTCATATAAGAGGAGGTCACGTGGACTAAAGGCATAGCTAGGGAGACCAAGGCAGCAAGGGCGCATCGGAAAATCGGTGATCAAGAGATCGTGGGGACAAATATTTGTGACATCGAGGATCGCGAAACCCCGAAACCTGAAACTAAGTCGAGGAAGCTCACGGTTAAGTGTGGAAGAGCCGTATGGGTGAATAAAGGACCTATGGATCGGGTTTTTAATAGAGATTCCATCAGGGAATTGGAAGAGCTGCTTCGGCTCATGAAATGATTGATCGATCCTGTGAGAAAGCGCGCGAGGTGGTGGTCGTGATTTACTGCATCAAGGTGTCTTTGGAGACACTTGCTAAACTTTCTCTTCTAATTATGTCTAAACTTCTTCATCTTCCCCTTCTACTTCTTCTTCATCATTTGCTTCTTCTTCATAAACTTGTTCCAATGATTCCTTTTCTTCTTCCTTTAATTTTCATCCACCTATTTCATCAACTGTTACATTGATGTTTTCCATAACTTTGTTGAGCCTTAGATTCTAACACTTGTATTATTTCCTTGTACTTGAGTAACCAATAAGTATGCCTTTTTCAACACAATATTCAAACTTTCCCATTCTATCATATTCTCTTTTGATCTAGCATTTAATTCTGAACACTCTGAAGTTCTTCACATTTGTTGGTCTTCATTTCCATAGATCGTAGGGATTTTTGTCACTATTGTTTTTGAGAATTACTCTATTTTGAATTTGAATTGTTGTATGCACTGCATGTGTCCAAAAAACATTTGTCAATTTAGAATCCATTAACATTGTTCGAGCCATTTCCTGTATTGTCTTGTTCTTTCTTTCAACAACTCCATTCTTTTGAGGTGTCCTAGCAATGGATAATTTCCTTTTCATTCCATGCTTGCTACAGAAAACCATAAATTCCTTTGAAGTAAACTCTCCTCCATTATCAAATCTCAAACATTTTATTTTTTAATCCATTTCATTTTCAACCATTTCCTTGTAAACCTTGAAGTTTTCAAATGCTTCTGACTTATTCCTGAGAAAGAAAACTCCAGTCATTTCTCTATAATCATCAACTAATAATGTAAAGTATTTGTCGCCTTTTAAACCCTTTGTTCTAATTGGTACAACTAGATCAGTATGCACAATTTCCAATGGTCTTGTCATTGAGTATTCCTTTGATTTGATCTTGATCTTTGTTTGCTTTCCTCATTGACAATGCTTGCATAATGTGTTCGTTGGTTTCGTGATATGGGGAATTTCTCTGACTACTTCCTTTTTTTGACTTTGATGAAGTTATCGAACTTTATGTGGACCATTCTTTTGTGCCATAGGCAACCTTCATCTTCCTTTTCTAGAAATCACTTTTCATGTCCAATTTCACTTAATACATATATGTTGCTTAAAGTTCTTGCAGATGTTACAATCAAATTCCTTGAACCTTCTTTGCTTATCTTTCACTTCTATGAATCAAACGTAAGTTTATGACCTTGGTAACACATTTTACTTACACTTATAATATTATGTTTCATATCTTCCACTAGTAGAAAATTTTCTTCCTTGGTATTCTTGTTTCCAATTCTAATTGCACCTTTTCCAATGATTCTAGTGTTTATTTTTCACTAGGCTAGGCTCAAGTATGCAGTTTATTGAAATTTTAGCATTTTAATTGAACCATAGACAATTGCAGTTATACTATAAACAATTTGTTGTAGTAACCAATATCATAAGAAGAAACACCATGCACAAGTACACAAGAAGTATCCTGGGAAACCCTTCTCAACAAGGGAAGAAAATCGAGCCAATCCTTTTCTATATTCTTCAATACAAATACCTCCCACAGCATAAACTTAGAACACAAAAGGGTTATCAAAAAACCAAGACAACTGGCACCAAAGAGAGGTGCACACTTCACCCCTATAACGTGTACTTGATAAGATTTCCAAAATCACATGTGTGTTGTGTTTCCTCAATGGGGAAATCACCTTTATTTATATTAGACTGGACACATCAAAAGTGGTGTCTATTGGCACAAAAGGGTCGACCTCAATAACTCAGAATATAATCAATAATTGCAATATTAATTATATTTTACATTAATTAATTTTCACTTTATGTTGGGGCCGACCTGTACCCTTTACATCACAATTAGGTTTATAGGTAAGTTTGACTCTTAGACAATATAGAAAGGGATATCGCACACCCACTAGTGCTCATCCACTAGGGGCATTTCCACCTGTTCTCAGCCACAGGGATGCCCAAGTCAAAAACTATCTATCCCACAACTAGGGGAATCATCAGGACACACACTCACTAGTGCTCAACCACTAGGATATCCACCTGTCCTTAGCCATAGGAATGTCCTACACAAAAAATCTCTATCTCATTGAGTCTCATAGGAGAATCATATGGAGTATCACATCATCTCAACTCTCTACACATAGGAGAACTGTAAACCCATCACATGGGTTCCTTCACCCCTCACAGGGGAACACATCGTTTCATCTTTGTCTCATAGAGAATGACACACCCATATCATGGGCATCTTCCCTTCATAGGGGAATGCATTGTTCCATATCCATCTTAGAGAGGAACAACAAACAGATCTCATGGGCACACACAACTCATGGGCTTCCTCACCCCACATAGGGGCACACAATGTTCCATCTTCATCTCAAAGAGGAACAACACACCCATCTCATGGGCTCTCTCATAGGCCAAATCACTCAATTTTTGTCCTGGAGAATGTCTCATGTAGTTGTAATCATGAACACTCCCTCTTAGCTAGGGAGGCATTCTCTACCAGGCCAAGTCTCTCACGAAAGTACTTGTACTTCATCTTGGAAAGAGATTTGGTGAATATATCTGCAATCTGATCATGGGTAGGAAGGTATTGCACATGTATTTATTTCCTCTACACCATGCCTCTGATATAATGATATTTTATCTCAAGGTGTTTTGACCTATCATGAAACATAGGGTTCTCAAAGAGCTTCACACAACTCTAGTTATCACAATGAATAATGGTAGGATCCATATCCTGATCAAATAAATCTGGTAGAAGCTTGTGAAGCCAAACTGCTTCGTGAACTACCACATTCAATGTTATATACTCTGCTTCTGCAGTACTAGGGGCCACAAAGCTATGTTTCTTACTACACCAGAAAACTATGGTAGACCCCATGGTAAAACGACAACTGGATTTTCTCTTCTAGTCCACTGTGCTCCTTGCCTAATATGTATTGGTATATTCTTGCAAGCTCAAGTCTACACTGGAGGCATATCTTAGGTGATATCCAACTTTGCCTCATGGGTATCTCAATACATGTTTCGTTGTTATCCAGTGAGTCTGTCTCGGTTGACTCATGAAATGACTAAGTACATTAACTGCATAGCATATAGAGGTATGGTGTTAACTAGATACATCAGTGATCCTCTTAGTTGTGGGTCAATCTCACTTGAATCAACATCATTCATTTTCTTCAAATCCATCGCCATCAGTGTAGGCATGGATTTGCATTTTTTTATATCGAGTTTCTTCAATATCTCCATTGTATATTTTCCTTGACTCAGGAAAAATCTCATCATTCCTCTATCATACTTCTAGTCCCAAGAAGTAATGCATCATACCCAGATCCTTCATATTGAAGTCAAAAGACAATGCTCTCTTGCATTCAACAATAAGTCTTTCTGAACTAGTAAGGAACAAATCATCCAAATATAGGACTAAGATCAAGCACTCGTCACCAACAATATGGTAATATAGGTTTGGATCAGTAACACTCTTGTTGAATCCCAAACTCATCAATAATCCATCCATATTATGTAGTTTCCAACTCATGTATGTATCTAGTGCAATGATGGTATGAATGGAAGTGTATCGAGCTACTGGAGTAAATGTCTCATCATATTCAACTCCCTCTACTTGTGAGAATCCTCTAACTACAAATCTCACTTTTTGTTTTTCAACACTTCCATTAGCTACATGCTTCACCTTTTAGATCCACTTGGAATTCACCACAGACTTCCCTTCTGGTCTTGGAACAATATCCCATACATCATTCTTCAATATAAATTGATATTCTTTGTCATGGCATCTTTCCATATCTACTCACATGTCGCTTCCCCATGACAAGAAGGCTCGGAATTAATGATGTGACTCATGGTTGAAATGTAGCTCAAAAATATCTTTGGTCTCTTTCTCTCTCAAAATGTGCCTTGGGAGGTTTCACGTCCCTCTACCTATTGTAGAGTATGTTGACCCCAATCAAGTCTTTTATGTCCTACCACAATGTCTCTCGTCATATCAACTGGAGAAACTAGATCAACTAGATCAATAGTTGTCTCCCTCTGAACTACTGAAGGGGAGAACGTAATGTCTCTTCCTTCTTCTCAAATAGTTTGACTCCCTCTGAGTCAAGTAGCTCCCTCTTGAATTCTGAAGGATATATATCTTTCTTTTCCTATTTGTTAACCTGGAGATGTCTCATGTCTTCTCAGGTCCTCTACTGATTCTACAATATTTTGATGAACTTTGTACTAGTATAATAACCAATATGGCCTCCCATAGGGATGGCCTCCTATACTAAAATAATAATCAATCAATAAAGGTTGGACTCTCGTACCAGGGATAGTGATCGAAGTCATGAGGGCTCCCACACTAGGGATAATACCCTTCACTATCAAAGATGCAATCAACTACAGGTTTAATGATTAAATCAAACAATTTACCTGAATTTGCAGTCATTCTCAATCTCGCATTTGGTTTAGAGGAAGTAATCACCATCATATCTCTTGTATTCATCCTTTTGGGGTGGGTCTGGATCAATGTTAGCGGTGGAAGCATATTGTCTTCCTTTATTTCTGGTATCCTTTATTTCTGGTAGGACAATTTCTCACATAGTGTCCATACTTGTCACATATGAAGCAATGGATCTTTGTCACATCTCTTCTCTAATCATAACTTGAAGTTGATGAAGTCTTCTCATCTTTGAATGTTTGTCTGAAGTTTCTTTTAAATCTTCCTCCTTTCTTTGTATGAATTGCAAGAGCATGATTTTTATTAGGAGGTAAGTCTTCCACTCCTCTAGCTCTAATATTAATTTCCTCTTGGGTACAGTCTGTTTACAAACGATCAAAAGTAGGTAGTTTTGATCTTCCACTGATACTTTGAAGAAATGGTTCCCAATGTTTTGGAATATTATTGAGAGTGGTCAAAACAAGTTCTATGTTATATATGATTTCTCCAATGGCACCTAGTTGATCTCTAATCTTTGGCATTTTGATAAAGAAGGTAGCAACGGTTTCACCTTTTGTCATCTTGATACTTTGAAGTTGGACCTTAAATGTAAGGGCTCTGAGGGTGTTGTCACTCTCAAATATATTCTTCAATTCTTCATACACTTCATAAGTTGTATTCAGGTTGGAAATACGAGGTAGGATAAGATCTCTTACTAAGTAGATGATTATCTTCCTTGCCTTGACGTCATCTTCCTTTCTTTATTCCTTCTCTTCATCGGTAGCTGTCTCTAGTAAATTATTTTGTATCAAACTCAATAGGTCATCCTCTTCAAGAGTGATATGAATTCTTGACTTCCAAGAGTTGAAGTTTCTTTATCCATCAAGCCTATCTTCCACCAAGTTTTTGTTCTTCATATTTTCATATTTCTTCACAACCCTTTGTCAATTGGGCTAGAAATCCCAATAGCTAGGCTAGGCTAGCAACATTAGGTTTTGTTGGGCTTATGACTTCCAAACATAAACCTTAAGAGAGTCACAAAAGTATTGGTGAGCTGAAAATCTCCTTCAATGAGTTGTAGAAACTCCAACACCAAAAATCTCTAAAAAATTGTGAACCCCTAGAAACCCTAGGGACAAAATCCAAAATTCTCATAATTTCACTTTGAGAGTTTCTAGAGGTGCGTTGGAGGAGGTCCTACTCTCCTATGAAAAATTATCCCCAACATCCAAGTATTAAGGGATAAAACTGAAAAATAAGAGGGGTCGTACGAAAATTCTGGAAACCCTAGGAGGGTTGTACGGTTCTACAAAAAGAGGGAGGCTTGCTTTGAGGGTTTGTGCAATGGCTTCTTCAATACCTAAGATATGATACCATGTTTATTTTTCACTAGGCTAGGCTCAATTATGAGGTTTATTCCAATTTTATCATTTTACTCTAACCATAGACAATTGTAGTTATGCTATAAACATTTTTTTGTAGTAACCAAGATCATAAGAAGAAACACCATGCACAAGTACACAAGAAGTATCCTGGGAAACCCTTCTCAACAAGGGAAGAAAACCCAGCCAATCCTTTTGTATATTCTTCAAGAGAAATAACTCCCACACCATAAACTTAGCACACAAAAGGGTGCTCACAATACCAAGAAGGCTAGTGATCCGGATTATTTTCGGCACGAAATGAGAGCAGAGATATAATAAAGAAATGCACAGAGATATCGTGTATATCCAATAATATAACAAAAATATATCAGAGATGCAACCATAAACACAGATATACAGTAATACATGATTTATATTAATGAAAGAAATGTACAGAGACTGTAAAAATATAGAGTGAAAGACTCGCTAGAATGGTGGCAGCTTATCTCTGAGAAGAGATGTGACGACTACTTACATTCTCAAGAAGATGGTTACAAAGAGGCTCTCCAGGCCTTTTTACAATAAGTAGGAATGTCAAAAACCCTAGACATCCAAAAACCTAACTCTAGGAGATGAAGTGCCAAAAGTCATGTGGGCCCCGTTTGGGTAAGTTAATACATCAACTTCCCGGGGTCGTAACTTTTGCATACGATCTCTGTTTTGGGCGTGTGATAGACCGTTGGAAAGGTATAATCTAGGAGATTAATTTTGGGTTCTCAATCATGCCTTCTAATATCATTTAGGATCTTGATCCCAAAAAACCTTCATTTAGGCCCTCAAAATGGCCCTGGAAGTTAAAACTTGCTAAAAATAGTAAATTGCCAAAATTGCCAGAAAACTATTTTGAACCAGTCGGAAAAGGTGGGTGGCCACTGATATCCACCTATATAAATCCTCCCTCCTTAGGAATAAATGGTCTCCATTGCATTAATTTCCTAGGGGAGAGGGAAAAACATTTGTTGGATCTGCATCTTGGTGAGCTGCTTGTATTGTTGGTGACATCGTGCTGCTTAGTTTGTGGAAGTCTGCCATGAACCTATTGAAGCTAAGGTTGTTCAACAAGTTAAGCTACATGGAAGGAAGGTGTGCAGAAGGAATCTTTGCACTTTGCTACAACCTTGTTGACCTCTTTTTGTTGTATAGAAGGTGCTTGGGGCAAGGCTGTAGTGGTTGCAGTGTCCTTCTGTTCTTCTTTTGAACAGATTGTGAAGAATCTAAATTTTGCAGTATAAGATACTACCTTGCGGCAATTTTTAGGTGGAATAGTAGTTGGAACTACCTCTAGTATTCTATAGAGATGACCCCCCAGAGAAACAATGACACTGCAGGGTCGAGACTCATAAACAGCATGGAGTCTCCACATATATGGTTGGCCCAAGAGAACATCACAAACATCCAGTGGGGAACATCACATAATACCTCATCCTTGAAGGGTTGGATGATGTATGAAAATTGAAACTATTGGCTGACATAGAGATCTCGTCCTTGCCGAAGCCACTCGGTGTTGTATGGATGCGAGTGTGGTGTTTTCAACAATCCCAACTGTTTGACAACTTCTACTGAGATGAGGTTTTTCTGGCTTCCGCTATCAACAATAAAATGCAGTGGGGTCCCCTTCACCCACATCTGTGAATGAAAAATGCGCTCTCCCTCTTTAGGATCTATTGGTTCTTCCGGTTGAATTGTTGCAGTCGCGACAATAGCAATGGGGTTTGCGTCAATGATCTGTCCTCTACCAGTATTTTCATAATCAAATTTTGAATCAGGGTTTGGCTCCTTGTCTTTGATCTCAACCACTAATGACTGTTTTGAGCGACATTCATCGGTGTTGTGCTAGGGATTTTTGTGGAAATCACACCATTTTCCAATGTCCTTCTTTGTCTTCCCATGACCCTTCTTTTCCTATGTCTTGGACTGGTTTTCAGGAGACTGTTTGTTAGGGCCGTCTTCGTCATACTTTGGTTGTTGTGGATTTGTAGACCCAAATTCCCATTTGTTCTGGTGCTTAAATTTCTGCTCAATTTTAACAACATATTGATAAGCAGCACCGAGTGATGAGATGTCTAGAAAATCCATTTCAGTCTGGATGTATCTGTGTAGAGTCCCATGGTATTTCAGAACCAAATGTCACTCAGAGTCATTGATACCCAGCTTGGTGCACAAGGTATGGAAGGTATTGGTGAACTCTGAAACTACGTGGCCCCTCTCTTGCCGCAGTGTGGTCCATCTCATGTACTAGTCCTCATAGTTTCCAACAGGGTAATACTGTTCCTTTACCGCATCCACAAAAAAATCCCAAGTGGGATCGGCCCCATATATTCCAAACTCCTCTATGGAAATTTTCTCCCAGTAAGTTTCCCACCAATGTTTGACATGAGGGAGATATTTAAGGAGTGCGAAGGTGATCATTTCTTTTTCGGAAAAATTATGAACAGAGAAATAACCTTCTAGCAGAGTTAACCATTTTTCTAGGGCTTCTGCATCTATCTTTCCTTCAAATATAGGAATATCAAAATTAACTTCTACCTTGAAAGGCGAGGTGCCTCCAAAGTGCCCGCTTGATGAAGATGTGCTTGATGCTATTGACAGGTGTTTAAGAATGTGGGAAAAATTCTCCATCATTTCATCCCTCTGTCATGTGAGAGCTTGCACAAGCAACAGATTGATAGGATCATCTACTCCGTCATTTTTCTTTTCTTCCTCCATTGAGGGTTTCTTAGGTGTGCGAGAGCGATTGTCTTCAAGAGATACAAGCTCGAGACCCAACTTTCTATACTCGAACCTCGTCAGGGACATGCACTGAAAAAACGATCAAGAGCAGCCTGCTCTGATACCACTGATCTGGATTATTTTCGGCATGAAATGAGAGCGGAGATATAATAAAGAAATGCACAAATATATTGCATATATAAATAATATAACATAAATATATCATAGATGAAACCACAAACATAGAGATACAATAATACATGATTTCTATTAATGAAAAAAATGTACAGAGACTGTAAAAATATAGAGTGAAAGAATCACTAGAATGGTGGCAGCTTATCTCTGAGAAGAGATGTGATGGCTACTTGCATTTGCAAAGCGATGGTTACAATGAGGCTCTCCAGGCCTTTTTACAATAAGTAGGAATGTCAAAAACCCTAGACATCCAAAAACCTAACTCTAGGAGATGAAGCGCCAAAAGTCATGTGGGCCCCGTTTGGGTAAGTTAATACATCAACTTCCCGGGGTCGTAACTTTTGCATACGATCTCCATTTTGGGTGTGTGATAGCCCGTTGGAAAGGTATCCTCAAGGAGATTCATTTTCAAGGTTCAATCATGCCTTTGGATATCATTGTGGAGCTCAATCCAGAAAAACCTTCATTTAGGCCCTCAAAATGGCCCTGGAAGTTAAAACCTGCTAAAAATAGTAAATTGCCAAAATTGCCAGAAAACTATGTTGAGCCAGTCGAAAAAGGTGGGTGGCCACTGATATCCACCTGGATCAGCTAGTGCCCAAGAGAGGTGCACACTTCAACCCTAGAAATTGTACTTGCAGAGATTTCCAAAATCACATGTGTGTTGTGTTTCCTCAATGGAGAAGTCACCTTTATTTATATTAGACTGGACACATCAAAAGTGGTGTCTATTGGCACAACAAGGCCAACCTCAATAAATTAGAATATAATTAATAATTACAATATTAATTATCTTTTACATTAATTAACTTTCACTTTATGGTGGGGTTGACTTGTACCCTTTACATCACAATTAGGGTTATAGGTATGTCTGAATATTAGACAATATAGCAAGGGATATTACACACCCATTAGTGCTCATCCACTAGGGGCATGTCCACCTATGCTCAGCCATAGGGACTTCCAAGTCAACAAATATCTATCTCACTACCTCTCATAGGAGAATCATCGGGATACACATTCACTAGTGCTCAGCCACTAGGATCACGTTCACCTTTTCTTAGCCACAAGAATGCCCTACTCAACAGATATCTATCTCACTGAGTCTCACAGGACAATCATCTGGAGTATCACATCATGTCAACTCTCTACACAGAGGAGAACATTAAACCCATCACATGGGTTCCTTCACCCCTAAAATGGGTACACATCATTTCATTTTCGTCTCAAAAAGAACAACACACCCAACTCATGGGAATCTTCCCTTCACAGGGGCACACAACTTTCCATGTTCATCTCAGAGAGGAATGACACACCCATCTCATGGGCACACCCAACTCATGGGCTTCCTTACCCCACATAGGGGCACATAGTGTTCCATCTCCATCTTAGAGAGGAACAACACACCCATCTCATGGGCACACCCAACTCATGGCCTCTCTCACAGGCTGACTCACCCAGTCTATGTCTCAGAGAATGTATCACGTAGCTGTAATAATCAAAATCTAGTTGAGTCATCATTTCCAAAAGAGATTTATCCATCTCTTTCCTTTCTTAATGTAAGAAACATGTCTTCATCACCTGTCATGTGTTTTGAATAGCCATTGTCAGCATACCAACCACGTTTCTTTTTTTTATCATGTAGAGAGAGTGTGCATTCTTCATTGTTAAATTGATCATGTTGTCTTATCCATATTCTTTGTTGAGGTTATCGTCTATGACTTTTGTTATTCTGTTGTGATTCTCTAGGAGGGACTAGCATTCTACAATCTTTGGCCATGTATCCAAAGTTGTTTCATTTGCAGCATTCCACTTCAGTGCTCAATGATTCAAACATGTTGCAGTTTTTTCTCTATGTTTCATTAGGCCTTATTGGATAACCATTTTGTGCATGCTTTTCAAAGTTGTTTTTGTTCCTGTTATTATCTCTTCAATTTACATCTTTATGTACAAAATTATTACATGCATAGCATAAGCCAAAAAATATAGTTTGAGACATGGGAGTTGAAGATCTTTTGAAAGGCATTACACTTCTTAATCCTTGTTCATCCCGAGGCCCGATTTTTTTTTATTGTCTCTTATTTTGAAATATGAATTTTCTAGGTGGAGGAGTGTCCATATGATCTTCCATGTAAAACTTCTTGTCTCCTCTAATTGTTCCTACATATATTCTTGGTTGTGTTTCTTTATCTGTGGTTTTGGAGCTTGAGCCTATTTCTATCTGATTATATCCTAGCCCAGACTTTTCATGATGTGGCCTTTGAATTTTGATAATATTATCCAAAACCTTTGAATTGTTCTGCATATTCTTTTGTTGAAGGTCCTTTCTCAATGTAACAACCTCTGCTTCCAAATTTCCAATGATCCCATCTTTTTCTTCCAATTGTTCTTTGAGTGCTTCTTCTATTATTTTGTATTATTCTATTTGAACCTTTAATTTAGTGATCATCTATTCTAGTTCTTTGGAGTTTGAATTTTGAATGTCTTCTTTCTTGTCTAGTTCTTCATGGAGTTTCTTATTTTTCTTCTTTTCTCTTTTTTTAACTTCTATAACACCCAATAGTTCTTCTCTGTAGTCGGACTCTGCTTCTTCATACTCACCTTCGATGTCTTCTTTATCAGAGACTTATATTTCCATGAATAGAATTCTTTCTATCTCACTTTCGCTAACTTCATCTTCATCTAATGAGGAGCAGTCTTTTTTGGTGCAAAAACTTTTCTTGAAGACTTTCTTTTTGGTTTTTTTGCTTTTATATGTTTTTTTGTTTTTTGAATCATCCTCTTCATGTATTTTCTTTTTCTTATGACGAAATTTGTTGTAAAAATTACCAATACCATCATAGTTAAAACAAATCAATGGAATCTTACCTTTATATTTGTCATCGGTTCCCTTTTTCAATCTTCTGACAAAGTTGGCCACTTCTTCATCATCTTCTGAGATGTCACTATTGTTTCTATATTCGTTTTCCTTTTTATTTGACCTTTTGGATGCTTTGAATGTTGCTTCTTTTATACCTATATTTTCATGTTCAGTTCTCATTTCATAGGCTATGAAGATTCCATTTAGTTCATCCATTCTTATTGAGTGTAGATCTGCTATTTCTTCTAGTGCTGAAATCTTAGGATCAAATCTCATTGGAAGAGATCTCGGTACCTTTTGGACAATTACATATTCATCAAATTCTTCTCCCAATCCTATTATTTCATTCATTGTTTTATCAACTTGTAAGAAGTAAGTTGCAATATTATCATCTTCCTTCATCTTTAGTTGTTCGAATTGACCTCTGTAAGTTTGAAGCTTTGTTGCTTTGAATTTTGAATCTCCTTCATAAATATTTTGAAATGTTTCCCAAATATCTTTAGAATACCTACAATGTATAACTTTGGTATATATTGAATCACAAATACCATTTAGAAGTAAATTTGTGGCTTTTGAATTATTTAGATTGATTTTATTTCCATTATCATTTGTTGGTGGAACTATTGGTTCTTTTTATCCATCTACCATTGATTTCTAAAGCTAAAATCCTTGTGCCTATACATATGTTTTCATCTTTTTTCTCCAGAATGCATAGTTATATCCATCAAGCTATGGTATTCCATTTTTATACATATTTTTCCTCTCTGTGTGCTATGGGAAAAATCTCCCTAAACTGGGTCTAAGGAATACATAGAGAGATAACTCGTTTAAAATACTGATCTACCCTGAATCTACCCCAAAACCATCTAAACTAAGTGATGAGAGAGAGGAAAGAGAGGGTTAATGAGTGCACCTTCAGTCCTTGTGGTTGGTGTATACCTCTTTCTCTTTTTGTGGCCTCCTAGATCATAGATCTCCTCCCAAAGCTGACCTGCAAAAGGTTAGGAATACAATGCAACAACATATGTGATCTCTAATAATCACTTTAAAAGTCTAAACATAGCTATGAATTCTCAAATTAACAAGAACATGTAAACATAAGGTTTTGGGACAAGGATAATCGCTTTTATTCAAATTTAAGATAAAAAGGGTTACAACCTTCATCAGTGACCTATCTACGAACCAAGTCTAGTCTCCTCTATAATGAATACAAGTGCATAAATTCCACATTAGCTTCTCACAAACAACATCTCATCAATGGAAGGAGGAAGAGTTGCATAAGGAGAAAGGTTGGAGGGGAAATTTGAGGCTAAAACTCAAAATGAGATTCAAACCTTGGGAAAAGAAAGGGAAGGAATTTTGGCAGAGTTTTCTTATTCTCTTTTTCATGTTCCTAAATGACTCCCCAAGGCCTCTTTTTATATGATAAAAAGATGGTTATTTGGTTTGGTGACAGGCTACAAGGGGTAAAACGGTTAGGAAACCCTCCAAAGCTCGTAAACTCCACGAAATTTCGTGCAATTTTATATTTTTTGCAACTTTTAAAGGTAAACGTGGGCTAACTAGCATGCAACACATGTGTGTACGCAGGATAACTAGCATGCAACAAGCATGTGTATGTAGGTTATTAGTGCAGCAAGGTGCGTACACTATCCAAAAAAGGGTTTTTTAGAAGGAAGCCTCAACGGTATTTTTGGAAAAGTATGCAAATGGATGGGCCAATGTATTAAGTGCAAAGATGTGGCATTTTTGGAATATAACAGATGCCCCCTAATGTGTGAGGTCAGAAGAGAAATCGATAGTTGAAATACATTACAATATCTTTACAGAGTGGGAAGGCATTGAGTTGAACTAGCCCGAGACGAGTGTTCGTGAGCATGTCATCTAAAAAATAATGATAATATCTTCGAGGTGCACATACCCATGTTCGGGATGAACTAAGAATGGTTGCCAATCAATGTACACTACATATCCATGTCATATATGACTACAAGACAAAATATGATTGTTTGTATAATGTGTAGCCACGAACAATACACAGTGGATCTACATCTCAAAATCGTCTAAAGATATACAAGTACAATATGATATGCATCTTCATTAAGCATTGATGCTTGTGGTTGGAGATGATAACTTTATAGCTCAAGCAACAACTTCAAGATATTCAAAACTTAGGTAAGAGTACAATAGGAGTGTAAGACTCACTACTCTAAGTTATTTGACATGTCGTCGAGGAAATACTGGAGGATCTTGATTATCAGGTACAAAAGTTCATTTATTTTGAATCTGAACTCGATTGGACTCTCAGGATGGTCGACTCATGAAGTTCAAGAGATCAACTGCATAATGGCCAACTAAGGTTGGATAAAACTTCCCTTGGACAAAAGCATGAAAAAATGATGAGACTCGGGGAGCATATTATTGACATAAGTTTGTGATACAGGAGGCACCACAAAATCTCCACATGTTTGGAAGAGTAACCAAATAGAGGAGGACACATATCTATGTAATTAGAACAACTTCCTAAGGTCATACTAGATCACAATTCTTGGATAAAAAATGAAAGGATGTGATTTGTCCAAGGGAAACTATCTTACTGTCGATAAAAGAGAATGTATATCTCATCCCCTCTTTTTAGAATATTTGGTTTTTTTGTCTTTTTCATATTTTTAACGAGCTTGAAAAATAATAAAATAATGCCATGTTACAAAGGAGGAACGAGTGTCTTAGGCAATCAAACTATTTCCAAGCTTATGGAACATACTAATGCCCGGTGCAAGGAGACATGTGAAGGATAAGGACACTCGAAAAAATTCCTCCATGGTTCAAGGTGTCATATCATGAGGGAAAAAGTGCTACAAGTCTTTCATTTAAGGAATGCTTTGAAAGTTTAGTTAATAGCAACATGAAGCCGACATTAGGCCAAATACACAAGGATGAGAAATGTGATGCAATTAAGTATGACACAACAAGACTCCTTCCATGTGAAGTTTCATGATCCCAGAGAAGTAAGATTGGTGGTTTTTCATGTTTAGAGAGTTTTAAAAACACTAAAATAAGACTCCAAAGTGTTCATTTTTCATAATTAGTCCATTTTTTTTTAAAAAGGGTTAAACTTAGAACGAAAGGACGCCTCTACAAAACCATTTTAACGAGTGTGACTAAGACAAGATCACTCAGCTATATTTTCAATTTTAAGGAGTCTGAAAGAGATTAACTATGGACTCATATCCTTTTTCTAAATTTAGTCCCCTTAACCTGAAAAAGTATTAAATATAACTTAGGAGAACTCTTCCTGCGAGACATGTCTCTCGAGGTGTACCTTTTTCCTAGATAATCTATTGGCCAGAAAAAGGGTTAAACTTATGCCAAATAGATATTCCTTCTGGATCAATTAATGAGTATGAAAGGAACAAGGTCACTCGACAATCTTTTCGTATTTAGGGAGTCTTAAAAGAGATTAAATATGGACTCTGAGGGGGTTCCTTTTTCATAGATAATCTCCAAGGCCCAAAAAAGAGATAAACCAAAACCAGGGAGAATGGACATTTTTCAAAAATTTAGTCCCTCAAGCCCGAAAAAGGGTTAAACTTACGCCTAAGAATACTCTCCTAGTGAAATGAATCTCCTAAGGCATACCTTTATTCGTAAATTAACTAGATGGATTGAAAAAGGGATAAAAAACCATTGAACAGATGTGCCTTCAAATTTTAGTTTGACGAGCATGAAGGGCAATAAGATCGCTCAACAATCTTTTCAATTTTAGAGAGTTTGAAAAGGGATTAAAGAAGAGTCCAGGGGGGATTCTTTTCTTAAGTAATCCAAACGATACCAAAAATAATAAATAATCTCTCGTTAGATGTTGCTTTCAAATTTTAAGCGATCTTGAAAGACAAAAAACCATGCTCTTAGGGAGACCCTCGAGTATAAGCCCAAAAAAAGATGAAGAAGAATAATGAGGCTTCAAGACAAAGTCATGGCAGGACTAAATCGGACTCACATGCCTATGAAGTACTTAGGCATGGGAACCAAATGGAAAACAAGGTTTTAACTAGGATTCCCATGGAAGGAAGGCTCTACCACATAAAGTACAACACATTTATCAACAAGGAAGGTTAGTGTCGCAATTCAATGGGGTCGATCCTAAGCCCAAATGAACCAAGAAATGGATAGTAAAAAAATGAAAGTAGGGAAAAAGCTAACCTATATTCCAGTTTTGAGGTCAATACTTGTTGTTAGCACTATAATTTTGACAGTTAGAGTCAGTCTGAGATGATTCATAGTTCGTGTGTCAAAGCGTATGAGGTCAGTGACTGAATAACGAATGAGTTGAAATCAACAAGTAGCAGGTCTAGTCTTTCGAGTCGGTAAAGGGTGTAATGATTATTCATGTGTGACTTGTAAAGGTCCCTTTCCCAAAATATCGAGTCTTGTCAAAAAAGGGGAATTTACGTGCCAGGGATTGAGCCAAGTTGTTGGGAAAAAGGTCACGTCGATAGATATAATGAACATCATCACCTAATTATGAAGTCATAAGGGTAAACAATCACGACGCTCATATCACGTATACTTTTTCACTCTTATCATTTGTACTTTGCACACTTTGAAGTGTACCCATCGCACAAGTTTGTTGCACAAATATTCAACCTGCTTCCAAACTTCTTGTCACTATGGATTTATCATCATCTGTCATGATTCCATTCCTTGTGCATTCAAATATAAATACCGATCACCCTACATGCCTCTCCTTTACCTTATGGGTTTGTGCATTGTTTTTGGTTGTTTCTGCAAGTCCCAAAGCCCTTCATTGTGGGAAGGATGATTGTCATCATTTGTATTGTGAGTCTGTTCATTCAAGTTACCATGTCTCCTTCATTTTCAGTCATTGTTCAAAACTCGTTGGAGTTTGTTGTGAGCTAGTGTGTTGGACAATAGTTCTTCTCACAGTCGGCCATTCTTCTTTGGATTTTCTTCCTTTCACGCTGATTTTATTTATGCGCCTAAATTATCTATATCGCAACAAGTATGCCAGTACTTTGCTACCGCATCAGGACTTTCAGTCACGATTTCCTACCGCAAAAAGCCTCCCATTGTTAATTGTCACCACACAGATCTCCTACTGCGCCAAAATTTTCCAACGTGCCTTATTGTCGTGTCGTATAATCCTGTGGCCTATTTCGCTCGTCGCTCAAATTTTTTGTCACTATCTTTCCAATGGTTTCTATGAATTACAACATTCTCATTTTCCACGTAGAGAGGTTGTTACCGTTCATTACCGTGTGCATGAAACAAATACACATTGGCATCATGACAACATCGCAAAGAATAAGATAAAAGGTGCGAGGTGGCAAGGTCGTGAGGTCTGAGCCTCAAGACCTAGCACTAATCAATGAAGATCCAAAGATCAGGGCATCTTTTGAATAGGTCAGATGTATGCACTATTGTGAGAAGATCAAAGGATACAATGTGAAGTTGGTTGAACAATTCCCCCTCAATTTTAATGGGTTATGTGTGACCATTGCAGGAATCACCTTCTAAGTAATGGAGGAAACTCTATCAGCTACGATACAGATCCCTCTACGTAGTGAAAAGTGGTTTAAAGGCATGCCTTTAGACATTTTTTTCTATGAAGACTTTATCAATCCAAACTTCATAAATGGGAAAATTGGAGCAAGCATTCCAAGTCATTACCTCCAGGAACCTTTCCAAAATCTCCTAAAGGTGATTAGAAGGTATTTCACCTATGAAGGAAGGTTTGACAGAGTATACCCATATCACATCAGAATTTTGATGCACTTCACAGGGAAAAATCCTTTTAACTTACCTTTCTTCTTGCATCGAAGCCTAGAAATGATGGTGGACAACTTCCAGGTCGAGGCTGACCAACTGAGGAAAAGTTTATTCCATATGTCATTGATCAAGTTGTTGGTAGTTAAATAATTGAGACGGTTGGAAAAATATTGGGATTCATTTCTAATTTCAGAAGACATCCCCAGGGACCCCAAAGGAGACTTTCCTCTATCCACGAGGGAAACATCATTCCACAGTGCATGGGAAACAATGGAAGAGGCCACGGGAAAAGGAAAGGAAATAGAATATTTTTCATCCCACCAACCAGCACCCTGGAAAATAGGTAGGCCAAGGTTGATTAGGAAACCTGAGGAGACCCAAGCTCCCAGCAAAGCACGCACCCAGTCTGTTGCTAAGAACTTACTCATGCGCGTTGTTCATCTCGAACCTGTTGAAGATTCAAGCAAGAGAATTAGTGAAATACTGAGAAGGTCAAGCACTGAAAACATGGATTTTCAAGAGTCTTCACAGCAGCTGAAGCAAGTGAAACTTGTTATTGTCAAATTGTATTAGGAAAACAAAGAATTATGAAAACAGTTGGCAGAAAGGATAGTTGAAATGACAACATCATAGAGACGAGAAGGGAATGCAAATTGGCTCAAAAGATAACTCAGAGAGGTGCAATACGTGATCATTCAGCTGTGGGAGGAATATAGGTTGTCAAAGGAAAGAATCATATATCCCTTCAAGGAATGCAGACTGGACATGGATAACTCTTGCGCGGCTCTCACTAGCGCTCAAGAAAAGCTGAAAGGGAATCCGGTCTTGTGGAGACAAGTGAATAATCTAAACAGATAGAACTAGTCTCTTAGGAAAATACTCAAAGTTTTAAGGTTGCAGGTGAGGCCAGAAGCATGAGTGATACAGTCCCATTTTGTATTTTTTATTGTGGTACGAAACTTTCTCCCTAAGGTTTCATGTTTCCTGTCGGTAAATAAGAAGTCTAGCGCAATACCCGTGCAGCGAATATCCGTCACACAAATTCTGAAAACTTACCTATTGAGGAGGAAAAGTGTAGGAAAAACACATGCCAGTTTTTGATGAGATGCCTGGCATCCCAACCGTTGTTACCACCTGAAGTTACATGAGATACCAAAAATCGACGTCAACTACATCAACTCGCCACGTGCATCCTACAACCAGTGATTGTGCAACAGCAACCAGAGATCGTTACACAAGGTGGCATAATTTTTGATAGTGCACTCAGGCACCCCGTAAAAGAAAACGTCGATGCATCACAACCTTATGATTGAATCTTACTCATGAATGAATAATTAAGATGAAGGCATCAGTTATGTTATGATTCGGTGTAGTCGAGTTTCCATTTTTAGTAAACTTTGTTCAAAGGGTCGACTAGGAGGAAGTAACTTAATCCGAAATTCTAGGAGAAGAATTTGAGGGATAGCAACCCAAGGGTCATAGTTGGTTCTATATATTGTATCTTTGCAATATAGGACGGGTTGGAAAAGTAGTGTAGACAGAGGAATCTTGAATGTAATATTTAAGTCTGAAAAGAAATAACAATGCAGAAGTCCCGAAGCTTTGATGAAAATATTCTAATGGTGGTGGTTTGATGTATTGTGATCCTATCCATGTATGTACTTCGTGTTTCCTATAAATCCATGTATGTTCTCTTTGTTTAAATTGGAATATTTAATGAGTTTGAGATTCATCGCACGATGATTTAGACTTCGCCATTTAAACTCTTTGCTTTTCTTCTAAGCAAGTTAGAATTCATCTCTAATGGTGTTCTGGTTTTCTTTATGTACCCCTTTCTCCCACCATACATGATGACATTTAAACTGAAAGACCATTGCCTATTTAGCCTTTATCCTCTAAGAGTTTCATTTACCAGTCATTGATTTCTTTTTCTCTTAGTAGGTTGACTCAATAGCCCACAGTTCTATATTTCCTTGCCAGCTAAATCAAAAACGTTTTCCAAACTCATAAATCTAGCTGATAATCCAAAGCCATTATCTATCAGAGACTAGGTCTCAGAGAGAGCCCTCTCTATATTGGAAAGACTACTTTCTAGTATTAAAGTTGGTTTGTAGGTTACCTCTATCATTTTTTTCCTCAACCAGAAAAAATTTACAGAGTGCTAACATCTTGGCGTCATTGTCAGGGATGAAATTGAAAAAACTTTCCCTGGGGAAAATGACTAAAGTTGTAGTTTTGACCCCTGAGGATAATAGTGGGTCAGACACCTATATTGGATGAAAATTATTTTACCCTGGAGACTCCAATAAATAATACCAGTAGCATAGAATAGTCAGAATCAGAAATCCTGGCTCCAAAGAAATTTTATACCAGAGCGAACCCTGATCCAGAACTTGTAGCGCTCGTGTTTGATCCCGAAAAAATTATGTGCAAAAGAAAGGAAAAGATGCCAGACTCATTCTATTACATAGACATGAACCTATATTTACCCAAGGAAAGAGTACAAAGAATCGACGACCTTGACTTCAATTTTTTATTTGAACAAACTTTGTTTAGGTCCAGATTATAATCCTACTTGAACGAAATAGTTTTCGATGAGAAATAATTCCAATCTGTGATACCAAAAAACCCTCCACAAACTGCCATAATCCCCACTCAGACCATTCAGCAAGTGAAAAACCCTCCATGAAATACCATAATCCCCACTCAAACCATTCAGCAAGTAAAAAACCCTCCAATATTCATGGATGCCAGGTTCGCCCCTCTTGCCTTACCGATCCAATTACATGATTTTCCCACAACTACAATCAGAGGATCAAATTATATGATGCCGAAGGAAATGCTTCTACCAAAAAAAACTTGGATTGGTTTAATGATTTTGTTGACCTGGAAGAGGTTGATCATTAGGATGAAAAAATGATATTGTTTGCGCAGATCCTCTTAGGGGAGGTCAGAAAGTGGTTCAAGGCCCTTCAAGCAGTGATAATCCATGATTTTGCAACTCTTGAAACGTTGTTTCTTTCCAGGTGAGGTGATAAAAAGAAGCCTCTGCAGTTACTAACTCAGTACAAAAATATAAAAAGATCACAAGAGGAAACAGTGCAAGAGTTCTCGACAAGATTCATGAAATTTTATATTGCAATCCCCACATAAGTCAAGCTACCTCCCAGAGCTACCTAGCTTCGATACACCGATTCTTTTGACTGTGATTTTTCCTTGCTATTAAGAGAAAGAATATCTAATACCTTAGGCGCTATGATGAGCAACGCGATTGAAGTCGAATTAAATATGATGGTG
Organism: Picea glauca; assembly: GCA_000966675.3. Lineage (NCBI taxonomy): Eukaryota > Viridiplantae > Streptophyta > Pinopsida > Pinales > Pinaceae > Picea > Picea glauca. Next base: position 2,163 of record JZKD02S2318129.1, on the reverse strand, counting down.
TCAGGAAAGATAAAAAAACCAATTGACAGAAATGGGAAGAATCCCCAAGGGGACACACAACCCTCTACATCTCGATCATCAAACGAAAAATTCAACTTGATGATGAATACCATGGAAATGCTCATGGAAAGTATGTTCGTGGAAAACAAGCCTACCACCAGGAAGAAAAATGATTTCTAGTCCAGAAATCAAAATTTTAGAAGAGCTCCAGTTCTGCAGATCAAGAAAAGGGACCAAAGAGATCAAGGTGATCAGCAGATAAGACCTCCTTTCCAAAAAAACTATGCAAATGAATATTTTTTATTGATGCGACGATACAAACACATACGTGTTCTTAACAAAGGGATGGAACGATCAATTTATGGATGTGAATGATGGTCTTATGTTGGAGAACAATGATACGTTGTCTTCGAAAAAAGAGGAGTTTAGGAAGGTATACCACAACACAATTATGCAGTTTCAGAAGTAGTATCGCCTGCAGAGCTTCCAAAGGAAAATCCCACAAGGGAACCCCAGGTGAACACTCCTTATTCAAGCCAACCAAATAAATATAATTCAGCAAGGGATGAGACAGATAAAGGAAAAATCAAAGGAAGAATCCCTAAAGAAAGAACTTGAGGAAAGTAAGGAAACGGGCATCAAAAAGGTAGATAAACCTCCTCCTCCTTTTAATTTTGAAAGTGAAATTGCCAAAATCAAAATCCATGTTTTGTTTAATGAGCTAATCAAGAAGGGAGATTACAGAAACCAGATCATTAAAATGTTAAATATGGAAGAAGCTCCCAACACCTTGAACATCCAAGACAACCACCCTGCCATCTTGTTTGGCCCACGTGTAGAAGAAAGTGGTGATGCTGACAAAGTTCCTCCTTTCTATGTCAGCCTTAAAATTCATGACATGAAAGGTGGTCATGGATGAGTTAGGCTTGGACATCAATAGACCTTATAAAGATCTTTTCTCTTTCAACTCAAGAAAGGTGAAATGTTTGGGTTTGATCAAATACTTGGTCGTGTCAATATCTCAAATTCCATTGAATAATATGGTCATGGACATGGTGGTTGCCAACATTCCCCCAAAATTTGGAATGTTGTTATCTAGATCTTGGGCCAAAAAATTAAAGGGAACCTTGCAGATGGACATGTCTTATTCTACTATCCCTATTTTTTGCCAAGAAAGGGGATTGTATAGATAATTTCTTCTCAAGTACATGGTGACTAGAAAAACCCAACCGAACAATCATCCTATCTACTCTGTCGAAACTGAATTTGGCTCCTCTATTTTTTATAATAACTTGAGTTTTGAAGAGGGGGAGCCAATGGCTATCATGATTGTCGAAGACAAGGCCGAGCACTGAATAGAGGAAAGTGCAGATCATAGAAACCATGTGGAATATGAGTTTTGAAAGAGTTGTCAACAGATAGGGATTCAGAGCTGGTGTGTGGATTAACCCTCCCAAAGTGGGTAGAAAAATATGTTATTACAAGCTTGCTTTTGATTGTACAAATAATATGGCCGAATATGAGGCATTGTACATGGAGATTCCAAGCTCATCATAAATCAGGTAAAGGGTATATACCAGTCCAAGCATCCCAAACTAAGAGCATATAGAAATAAATTGTTGGATCTCCTTTTAGATTTTTTAGAGTACAATTTGTCAATGATTCGTAGGGGGAGAAATAAAATTGTAGATGCTCTGGCGAATTTGGATTTAGTGTTCAAAATTCCAATTTTTCCAAATAATAAATATGAAATTGAATTCAAACATAGGCCCGCAGTACCTGATAACATTAAATATTGTCAAGTGTTTGAAGATGATAAACAGGTGGAGAGATTCCTCCAAATGAGCGATAAGTTCACTAACGTGAATATTGATGATGAGTGTTGTGGTGAAGAAGATGAAGACGCGGTTGCACGCAAAAACAATGACCCCTTTCAGAATCAGATAGATGGAATGGATGTAGTGCACCTAAAAAACAACATTATCCCCAAAGGTTTGGTCTAATTAGAAAAGTTGTTTGATGAAAATGATGTAGCTAGAAATCCTAGAATCACTGTGAATGATGAAGATATCGAGGATTGAAACATCAGTACTCAAGAGAATCCTAAGATAATCAGACTGTCAAAATGATCAGTCCAAAAATCAAACATAGGTATATGAGCCT
>JZKD02S2318107.1:0-10330 GCA_000966675.3 Picea glauca | reverse complement strand
ATGGCAGAGACCATTAAAAATCTACAGAAGGATGTCCAAATCCATAAATATGATAATGAAAGTCTTATGAAATCCAAGGAGTAGCAGGATGACTTCAACATGAAGTTAATGCAGAGCTTGAACAGAATAGAAAAGAAATTGGATAAGGAGAGTGGCTAAAGCAAATCAGGAAGTCATGGGCCTTCTAATGAGAAAAGAAGAACCAGAAGTGTTAGCAGACATCACCATCACTCCCCAAGGCATTCCAATAAAAGAGCACATAGCAACTCAAGTCCATCCCCTGTTAGAAAGAATAAGAGGTCTGGGGTGGATGAACTACAAGGAGAAATGAACAAAATCAAACCTCCTACATTTGATGGTGATCACAAGATGGATGAAGATGTAGAAACATGGTTGTTGGGCATGAGAAATTATTTTCAATTGCATAATTATTCTTCTCATGTAGAAAGTAGAATTTCTATCTATCAACTCAAGGGAAAGGCATCCATGTGGTGGGATCAGCTTGTGCAAGTGCAACGCATTAAAGAGAAAAGTGTTACTTGGAAGGAATTCAAGAAATATTTCAAAAATAAATACTTGAATAAGAGATACTATGACAAGAAAATGAAAGAGTTCTTTGAACTCAAGCTTGGGAGAATGACAATAAATGAATATGAGAGAAGTTTTTTAGAACTGTTCAAGTATGTCTCTTTCATCAAGGATGAGACAAGTAATATTCAGAGGTATTTGAGTGAATTTCCATCATTCATCAGTGACAAAATACAGTATGATGAATCAAAGACATTGTAGGAGACCATAAGGTGAGATAAATGCCTATATGATCAACAAAAAGAAAGGCCAAATTTCCAAAAATCTTGAGAAGACAAAAAGAAATTCAAGATGGATCAAAGGAACAAGGGTTCTAAGCCACCATTCTTAAGAAATAATCCATGGGGACATAAAATGCCTAGAGAAATCAGAGCGATTGAAACAGGAGGTCAAAGGCCAAGGAAGCCACCTATTCAATGTTTGGGTTGTAAAGGAGATCACATGTACAAAGATTGTCCTCAGAGAGGTGAAAAAGTGAGAAATGTTCACAATGTACAACAAGCTGAAACAATGGAGGACATGGGTAGAAATGTGCCAAGGATCTATGCATCCCTGGACAACAAGAAAGCATAGTATCAATCACATATGATTGAAGTGGAATGTATGATCAACAACCAAACCATTTCTATTTTAATTGATTCAGGAGCTAGTCATAGTTATATAGATCCTAACTTCTAAGATGGTGAAAATTTTTCATTTGCCAAGAAGCAAGCATGGAAAATCTTGGTTGGTGTAGTTGGCTACAGGAGCCAAAATAAAAGTTAATGAGATGGTTAAGTCATGTCTTATGGACATGAATGGACTAAACATTAGGGCAAATTTGAACATCTTGCCTTTAGGTTACTATGACTGTCCAATTGGGATGGATTGGTTGGACTAGCATCATGCCATCCTAGACTGTCATAACAAGGAATTTACTTGCTTGGATGAGGAAGGGATCCTAAGGAAGTAGAAGGGAATTCTCAAGACAGTAACCATCAAAAAAATTTCAACATTGCAGTTGAAGAAATGTTACAGGAAAGGATGTCAAATATTTGCAACTCATATCAAGGAGACACCTAAAGATAAGGTGCCAAATTTGGAAGATTATGCAGTCTTGGAAATTTTTTGAAGATGTGTTCAGGGAGGTACCAGGACTACCCCAAAGAGAGATATTGATATATATATAAGTTTAATGCTTGGAGCAACTCCAATGTCAAAGACTCCTTACATAATCAGTACACCAGAGTTGAAGGAGTTGCAAATGCAACTTGAAGAGCTTCTAAAGAAGGGGTATATACACCCAAGTGTGTCACATTGGGGTGCCCCAGTCTTTTTCGTGAAGAAGAAATATGGAACATTAAGATTGTGCATTGATTTCACACAATTGAATAAAGTTATTGTTAAGAAAAAGTATCCTCTGCCAATGATTGATGGTCTTTTTGATGAATTGAAGGATGCAAAGATATTTTCAAAGATATATCTCTGGTCGGGATACCATTAGGTAAGGATTAAAGAGGAAGATATCATCAAGACCGCCTTCAGGATGAGGTATGGTCATTATGAGTTCATAGTGGTGCCATTTGGGTTGTCAAATGCACCAGCGGTTTTCATGTTCTTAATGAATGGTGTTTTTCGAGAATATTTAGACAAGTTTGTCATTATCTTTTTGGACGGCATTCTTGTATATTCCAAGTAACAAGAAGAGAATGAGAATCATTTTAGGATGGTGTTGCAAGTGCTAAGGGAGCATCATTTGTATGTCATATTGAGCAATTGCTCATTTTATCAGAAGAAAATTCATTATTTGGGTCATATCATTTCAAAGGATGGGATATGAGTGGATCCTAAGAAGATAGAAGTCATTAGAGAATGGTTAGTGCCAAATAATGTGACAGAGGTTAGATTATTAATGGGCCTTGTAGGCTACTATAGGAGATTTATTGAAGGATTCTCAAAGATTGCACACCCAATCACTTCCTTACAAAAGAATGGTGTGAAGTTTCAGTGGACATTGGATTGTGAAAGGATTTTCCAACACTTGAAACAACTATTAACAAGTGCTCCAATACTAAGGATTGCAAACCCAAATGAAGACTTCATTGTATGAACAGATGCATGTAATGAGGGACTTGGTGGAGTCCTCAGTCAAAATGGGTTTGTTATATGTTATTAATCAAGAAAGTTAAAAGAGCATGAAAGACACTATGCCACTCATGATTTGGAGTTGGAAGATATAGTGCATGCCTTGAGGAAATGGAGACACTACCTCATGGGGAAAATGTTTGAGTTAAGAACAAACCACAATGGTCTGAAATATTTATATGATCAACCAACTCTAAATTCTAGGCAAACCATATGGTTAGAATTTCTAAGTGAATATGACTTTGATATAAAGCATATCAAGGGAAAAGAAAACAAAGTGGTTGATGCACTCAACATAAGAGTACATGAATTGCATGCTACAACCATTAGCATGTACCAATCAGATTTGAAATATAGAATTACAGAGGTTTTCAAATCAGATTTTCAATACAAGGAATTAGTGGGAAAATTACATCAAGGTATTTTGCAGTAGAAAATTGAAGATTACAAGCTAGATAATGATGAAATTCTCATGTACAGGGGAAGAATTTATGTATCAAATTATCAGAAATTGAAAAATCTGATATTGAGAGAAATGTATAATGTGCCTTATGTTGGGCACCCAGTATATCAGAAAACTATTGCAGTTATCAAGAGCCAATATTATTGGCCATGCATGAAGAAAAAGGTTGTTGATTTTATTGCCAGATGTTTGGAATGTCAAAAAGTAAAGGTTGAGCATAGACACCTAGTTGGTTTGCTACAGCCATTACCCATTCCTGAGTAGAAATGGGAAGTTGTAACAATGGATTTCATCACCAAAATTCCCACAACAAACAAGCAACATGATTCTATCATGGTAGTGGTGGATAAGCTTACTAAAGATGCCCATTTTGTTCCAGTTAAGCTCACTCACAAGGCAGGCAACATTCTTGATGTTTATATGAAGTAAATTGCTAAATTACATGGCATACCCAAGACAATTGTGTCTGACAGAGATCCAAAATTTACCTCAAAATTTTGGAAAGGATTATTCAATGGATTTGGAACAAATTTGAATTTTACCACAGCTTATCATCCAAAATCAGATGGATAAACAGAGAGGGTGAATCAAGTGATTGAGGACATGTTGAGGATCTATGTGATGGATAAACCATCAAAATGGGAAGACTACCTACACTTGGTAGAGTTTGCTTATAATGATGGGTACCAAGCATCTCTAAAGATGAGCTCATTTGAGACACTTTATGGTGGAAAGTGCAACACACCAGTATGTTGGGATAACCTAGTAGACAAATCAGTGGTTGGACCAGATTTTATCAGGGAAATGGAGGAGAAAATGATAAAAATAAAGAAAAATTTAAAGGTTGCCCAAGACAAGCATAAAATATATGTTGATAAGGGCAGAACTCATAGGGAATTTAAAGTGGGAGACCATGTATTCTTGAAAGTGAAAGCCAACAGAAGTTCCCTAAAGTTGGGAAATTGTTCAAAGTTGGCAGCTCGCTATTGTGGGTCGTTTAAAATCCTAGAGAGGATTAGTCCAGTAGCTTATATGATTACATTTCCTGCATCTATGTCTCTTCATAATGAATTCCATGTATCATTGCTCAAGAAATATATACACGATGTTAATCATGTTATTGATTGGAATGTGATTCAAGTGGAGCAAGAAGGCGCTTTCCAAGTGCATCTGGTACGCATTCTGGACCGGAAAATATAACAGCTCCGGAACTGAGCCATAGGGCTTGTAAAGGTCCAATGGACCTGGTACAGTCCTGAGGACGCTACTTGGGAGCATGAGGATGTTATGCGGGATGAATACTTGCATCTTTTTGAGGATTTTTAAAATTTTGTTGTACATGGATACATGATGCACTGAGGATGCATAAATAAGGGGAGGGGATTGTAATATCCCTAGGCCGAAACCAATTGTAATGTAAATGAAAATGTACTTAAGTTGCTGAGTTGTTTGATATCATTTTTGTATGCACCTTTCATGGTATAGTGGTGCACATGTACTGCGCAGTAAAATGATGAAGTGTGNGATGGATCAAAGGAACAAGGGTTCTAAGCCACCATTCTTAAGAAATAATCCATGGGGACAGAAAACTCCTAGAGAACTCAGAGCGATTGAAACAGGAGGTCAAAGGCCAAGGAAGCCACCTATTCAATGTTGGGGTTGTAAAGGAGATCACATGTACAAAGATTGTCCTCAGAGAGGTGAAAAAGTGAGAAATGTTCACAATGTACAACAAGCTGAAATAGTGGAGGACATGGGTAGAAATGTGCCAAGGATCTATGCATCCCTGGACAACAAGAAAACATAGTATCAATCACATATGATTGAAGTAGAATGTATGATCAACAACCAAACCATTTCTATTTTAATTGATTCAGGAGCTAGTCATAGTTATATAGATCCTAACTTCTAAGATGGTGGAAATTTTTCATTTGCCAAGAAGCAAGCATGGAAAATCTTGGTTGGTGTAGTTGGCTACAGGAGCCAAAAGAAAAGTTAATGAGATGGTTAAGTCATGTCTTATGGACATGAATGGACTAAAAATTAGGGAAAATTTGAACATCTTGCCTTTAGGTTACTATGACTGTCCAATTGGGATGGATTGGTTGGACTAGCATCATGCCATCCTAGACTGTCATAACAAGGCATTTACTTGCTTGGATGAGGAAGGGATCCTAAGGAAGTAGCAGGGAATTCTCAAAACAGTAACCATCAAAGAAATTTCAACATTGCAGTTGAAGAAATGTTACAGGAAAGGATGTCAAATATTTGCAACTCATATCAAGGAGACACCTAAAGATAAGGTGCCAAATTTGGAAGATTATGCAGTCTTGGAAATTTTTTGAAGATGTGTTCAGGGAGGTACCAGGACTACCCCAAAGAGAGATATTGATATATATATAAGTTTAATGCTTGGAGCAACTCCAATGTCAAAGACTCCTTACATAATCAGTACACCAGAGTTGAAGGAGTTGCAAATGCAACTTGAAGAGCTTCTAAAGAAGGGGTATATACACCCAAGTGTGTCACATTGGGGTGCCCCAGTCTTTTTCGTGAAGAAGAAATATGGAACATTAAGATTGTGCATTGATTTCACACAATTGAATAAAGTTATTGTTAAGAAAAAGTATCCTCTGCCAATGATTGATGGTCTTTTTGATGAATTGAAGGATGCAAAGATATTTTCAAAGATATATCTCTGGTCGGGATACCATTAGGTAAGGATTAAAGAGGAAGATATCATCAAGACCGCCTTCAGGATGAGGTATGGTCATTATGAGTTCATAGTGGTGCCATTTGGGTTGTCAAATGCACCAGCGGTTTTCATGTTCTTAATGAATGGTGTTTTTCGAGAATATTTAGACAAGTTTGTCATTATCTTTTTGGACGGCATTCTTGTATATTCCAAGTAACAAGAAGAGAATGAGAATCATTTTAGGATGGTGTTGCAAGTGCTAAGGGAGCATCATTTGTATGTCATATTGAGCAATTGCTCATTTTATCAGAAGAAAATTCATTATTTGGGTCATATCATTTCAAAGGATGGGATATGAGTGGATCCTAAGAAGATAGAAGTCATTAGAGAATGGTTAGTGCCAAATAATGTGACAGAGGTTAGATTATTAATGGGCCTTGTAGGCTACTATAGGAGATTTATTGAAGGATTCTCAAAGATTGCACACCCAATCACTTCCTTACAAAAGAATGGTGTGAAGTTTCAGTGGACATTGGATTGTGAAAGGATTTTCCAACACTTGAAACAACTATTAACAAGTGCTCCAATACTAAGGATTGCAAACCCAAATGAAGACTTCATTGTATGAACAGATGCATGTAATGAGGGACTTGGTGGAGTCCTCAGTCAAAATGGGTTTGTTATATGTTATTAATCAAGAAAGTTAAAAGAGCATGAAAGACACTATGCCACTCATGATTTGGAGTTGGAAGATATAGTGCATGCCTTGAGGAAATGGAGACACTACCTCATGGGGAAAATGTTTGAGTTAAGAACAAACCACAATGGTCTGAAATATTTATATGATCAACCAACTCTAAATTCTAGGCAAACCATATGGTTAGAATTTCTAAGTGAATATGACTTTGATATAAAGCATATCAAGGGAAAAGAAAACAAAGTGGTTGATGCACTCAACATAAGAGTACATGAATTGCATGCTACAACCATTAGCATGTACCAATCAGATTTGAAATATAGAATTACAGAGGTTTTCAAATCAGATTTTCAATACAAGGAATTAGTGGGAAAATTACATCAAGGTATTTTGCAGTAGAAAATTGAAGATTACAAGCTAGATAATGATGAAATTCTCATGTACAGGGGAAGAATTTATGTATCAAATTATCAGAAATTGAAAAATCTGATATTGAGAGAAATGTATAATGTGCCTTATGTTGGGCACCCAGTATATCAGAAAACTATTGCAGTTATCAAGAGCCAATATTATTGGCCATGCATGAAGAAAAAGGTTGTTGATTTTATTGCCAGATGTTTGGAATGTCAAAAAGTAAAGGTTGAGCATAGACACCTAGTTGGTTTGCTACAGCCATTACCCATTCCTGAGTAGAAATGGGAAGTTGTAACAATGGATTTCATCACCAAAATTCCCACAACAAACAAGCAACATGATTCTATCATGGTAGTGGTGGATAAGCTTACTAAAGATGCCCATTTTGTTCCAGTTAAGCTCACTCACAAGGCAGGCAACATTCTTGATGTTTATATGAAGTAAATTGCTAAATTACATGGCATACCCAAGACAATTGTGTCTGACAGAGATCCAAAATTTACCTCAAAATTTTGGAAAGGATTATTCAATGGATTTGGAACAAATTTGAATTTTACCACAGCTTATCATCCAAAATCAGATGGATAAACAGAGAGGGTGAATCAAGTGATTGAGGACATGTTGAGGATCTATGTGATGGATAAACCATCAAAATGGGAAGACTACCTACACTTGGTAGAGTTTGCTTATAATGATGGGTACCAAGCATCTCTAAAGATGAGCTCATTTGAGACACTTTATGGTGGAAAGTGCAACACACCAGTATGTTGGGATAACCTAGTAGACAAATCAGTGGTTGGACCAGATTTTATCAGGGAAATGGAGGAGAAAATGATAAAAATAAAGAAAAATTTAAAGGTTGCCCAAGACAAGCATAAAATATATGTTGATAAGGGCAGAACTCATAGGGAATTTAAAGTGGGAGACCATGTATTCTTGAAAGTGAAAGCCAACAGAAGTTCCCTAAAGTTGGGAAATTGTTCAAAGTTGGCAGCTCGCTATTGTGGGTCGTTTAAAATCCTAGAGAGGATTAGTCCAGTAGCTTATATGATTACATTTCCTGCATCTATGTCTCTTCATAATGAATTCCATGTATCATTGCTCAAGAAATATATACACGATGTTAATCATGTTATTGATTGGAATGTGATTCAAGTGGAGCAAGAAGGCGCTTTCCAAGTGCATCTGGTACGCATTCTGGACCGGAAAATATAACAGCTCCGGAACTGAGCCATAGGGCTTGTAAAGGTCCAATGGACCTGGTACAGTCCTGAGGACGCTACTTGGGAGCATGAGGATGTTATGCGGGATGAATACTTGCATCTTTTTGAGGATTTTTAAAATTTTGTTGTACATGGATACATGATGCACTGAGGATGCATAAATAAGGGGAGGGGATTGTAATATCCCTAGGCCGAAACCAATTGTAATGTAAATGAAAATGTACTTAAGTTGCTGAGTTGTTTGATATCATTTTTGTATGCACCTTTCATGGTATAGTGGTGCACATGTACTGCGCAGTAAAATGATGAAGTGTGCACATTCTTGGATACCGCGCCAAACAACTTAAGTGTGCGCAATTTCGAGGCGAGGGAGCCTTTGTGTATATGTTGCATTTTATAGGCTGGTGAGTTAGTTATTATAAGTTAGGATGCTTATTATTTTATTAGGCCAGAGAACCTAGATGTTAAAGGCCAGTGCGCCTATTTTTGTATATGTCTCATATTTAATATAAAGTACATCACTGCACGCAGACCAACCATGATAAAAGAGATGGGGGACTAAACTCTACTGGTTATGGAAAGGGAGGGTTCTAAAATTTAAGGAAAAGGGATAAGCTAGGGAGCTTAAGCCAAAAAGGAATATTATATTAATATTTCTTAAATCATAAAGTATGGGTAATTATTTTATCCTNGACAGAGATCCAAAATTTACCTCAAAATTTTGGAAAGGATTATTCAATGGATTTGGAACAAATTTGAATTTTACCACAGCTTATCATCCAAAATCAGATGGATAAACAAAGAGGGTGAATCAAGTGATTGAGGACATGTTGAGGATGTATGCGATGGATAAACCATCAAAATGGGAAGACTACCTACACTTGGTAGAGTTTGCTTATAATGATGGGTACCAAACATCTCTAAAGATGAGCTCATTTGAGACACTTTATGGTGGAAAGTGCAACACACCAGTATGTTGGGATAACCTAGTAGACAAAGCAGTGGTTGGACCAGATTTTCTCAAGGAAATGGAGGAGAAAATGATAAAAATAAAGAAAAATTTAAAGGTTGCCCAAGACAAGCATAAAATATATGTTGATAAGGGAAGAACTCATAGGGAATTTAAAGTGGGAGACCATGTATTCTTGAAAGTGAAAGCCAACAGAAGTTCCCTAAAGTTGGGAAATTGTTCAAAGTTGGTAGCTCGCTATTGTGGGTCGTTTAAAATCCTAGAGAGGATTAGTCCAGTAGCTTATATGATTACATTGCCTGCATCTATGTCTCTTCATAATGTATTCCATGTATCATTGCTCAAGAAATATATATATGGTGTTAATCATGTTATTGATTGGAATGTGATTCAAGTGGAGCAAGAAGGCGCTTTCCAAGTGCATCTGGTACGCATTCTGGACCGGAAAATCTAACAGCTCCGGAACTGAGCCATAGGGCTTGTAAAGGTCCAATGGACCTGGTACAGTCCTGAGGGCGCTACTTGGGAGCATGAGGATGTTATGCGGGATGAATACCCGCATCTTTTTGAGGATTTTTAAAATTTTGTTGTACATGGATACATGATGCACTGAGGACAGTGCATAAATAAGGGGAGGGGATTGTAATATCCCTAGGCCGAAACCTATTGTAATGTAAATGAAAATGTACTTAAGTTGCTGAGTTGTTTGATATCATTTTTGTATGCACCTTTCATGGTATAGTGGTGCACATGTACTGCGCAGTAAAATGATGAAGTGTGCACATTCTTGGATACTGCGCCAAACAACTTAAGTGTGCGTAATTTCGAGGCGAGGGAGCCTTTGTGTATATGCTGCATTTTATAGGTTGGTGAGTCAGTTATTATAAGTTAGGATGCTTATTATTTTATTAGGCCAGAGAACCTAGATGTTAAAGGCCAGTGCGCCTATTTTTGTATATGTCTCATATTTAATATAAAATACATCACTGCACGCAGACCAACCATGATAAAAGAGATGGGGGACTAAACTCCACTGGTTAGGGAAAGGGAGGGTTCTAAAATTTAAGGAAAAGGGATAAGCTAGGGAGCTTAAGCCAAAAAGGAATATTATATTAATATTTCTTAAATCATAAAGTATGGGTAATTATTTTATCCT
>JZKD02S2318096.1:19736-32818 GCA_000966675.3 Picea glauca | reverse complement strand
ACAGAGTGAAGTGAGGAGGAGATCAAGGAATCATGAGTAATGCGCTAGTATGGTGATGATCCCAAGGACAATGTGCATTAGCTAGTGATTATCCCAATGCTAAATGGTGATAATATGATCAAACTAAAGTGTGAAATGAAAAGAATATTCTCCTAGAGGAATATTCTCCCTAAAATATAGGAGACTGAATAATGACTAATAAAAATAGGAAAAACCTTAGGAAAAATAAATCCTAGGTGTGTGTGTGAAGTATATCCAACATCATTGTACCCCACAAATATACCCTTCTATCCTAAACACCCCAACTTCATTCTCTTCTCCACATGCAAATGGATGTAGACTGGAAACCAAATATCCTCAAATTTCCTATCTTTGTCTTCACTCCTGAGAATGATTCCTTCGAAGTCTTGTCCCCCAATATCCTATGAGGACTCATGTTTTGCATGTACAACACTGTGTTACATGCCTCTTCCAACAAAAACATAGGAAATTGTTGGTCATGTATCATATCCCTAGAAGAACTAATGATGGAAAAATTATTTCTCTTCTCAACCCCATTCTATCAAGGGTTGTATAAGACTATCAACTCCCTCTTGATCCATGCCTAATTGCATAAATAATTGATATCATTGGAGGTGTACTTTCCCCCATTATCCAAACTCAAGACCTTGATCTTATTACTTGTCTAATTCTCCATCTAAGATTTAAACTCCTGAAACTGACTGAAGACTTCATCCTTGGTCTTCATCAAGAAGATCCAAGTTTTCCTGGAAAAATATTCAATAAATGTCACATAGTATGATGATACCTGTAATTATTCTACTGACGTTGGCCCACTCACATCTAAATGGATAAGATCCAATATCCCCTTGGACCTACTCTCCTTTCTCAGAAAAAAATCCTTGTCATTATTTCCAAGCGCACACCCTTTGCACACTCCCTATTTCTCAATACTGAACTCCGAAAGACCTATAACAAACCCCCTTCAAATTGGAAAATCTATGTAGTGTAGGTGTCCCAACCTTCTTTTCCACAACTCAGATAGGTTGTCATTTTTGTGTACCAAATCCCGACCATGCTTTCCCTGTAAATTGTATAAAGTTTCTTCTCTAACCCAAATGACCACTGCGTTGTCAGAGATATCATTTTTTGGATGTATGAGTACTTTCCATCTATGAAAAGTAATGACAAAACCCTTGTCCTCCATAGCTGAGAATGAAATAAATTTCTTCTTTAAACTTGGTACATAAAGCACATCATGGGCATTTAACGAACCTCCTAACTCAATATGGAACGTGATTGATCCCTCTTATGTCATACGATGAGATCCACCACTGTCCAAGAACCAAACACTCCTCATAGTGGTGCTGGTAGAAAGGAAAGAAACTAGTGAGAAAATCTTCTCAAACTTCATTGCAAACACATCTAGCTACATATCTGTTGATGTTGTTGTCTTGTTATTTCCTTTACTCTTCTTCTTCTCTAGAAACTGAGATGCATAATGTCCATTCTTGTGACATGAGAAGAAATTTATTTTACTCAAGTACTTGTTCCGTAGCTGTGATGATCCTCCATCATTGTTACCATTATTTATAGAACTCTTTCCTTTTACCTTCTTTGTATTACTGACTAGAGACAAGTTCTCCTCACTACCTCCCTACTCACTACTCTTAGAATCTTCCTTAGTCTCTTTATGGATGCAATCATCCCAAAGTATCTACCAATATGGGAGATTTTCCCACTCACAAACTCCTTTGAAAAATGGTTCCCTGGACTTGGGAAGACCATTCGATGCCACATTCATGAGCTCTACATCCTTCATTTTATCCTCGATGGATGCAAGTTGATCACACACTTGTGTGATATTCATGAGATAGTTGGTAACATTATCATATCTAGACATGTACATCGATCTAAGTTTATTCCTTAAGACCATGTTCCTATTCATGTTCTTGCTATGGAATAAAATTACCAAGGCATAAAACATCTCTTTGGATGTCTTCTTCTAAAATATGTGAGTAATTACATGATCCTTCACCGTATCTAGGAGGACCCTCTCTGCTTTTATCTCCTTCTTGTTGTGAGATTCCAAAGCTGTCAGATTTGTTGGTGGAGTAAATACTTTGTCCATTATGTCCCAAAGGTCATACTCCTTTAATGACAAAATTAATCTTGCTTTCAAAGATAGGAAGTTGGAGGCTACATCCAATATTTCTTCTACTCTCAATGATGTTGTTACCATCCCCAAGACATGATAAAATTCCCTGGAAAATAACATGTTGTTGGAAAATGCCCCTGTATTGTCCTGGAAAACCTTGTACATGCGTGTCACAAATGAGCCCTCGCGTATGTATGCGCCTATGATTACTACTACCCACATAAACACACTTGTGTCTAAAGATACCCTCATATGTATGTGATTTTTGTAACCTCGTGTACATCTTGGTAAACCTGCAAAACCCTAGTTCTGCCTCAGTATGACTGTTCCCCTAAAATTTGTCCTTCGATTTCTTCCTGCTGGTTATGGATCTGCTAAGTTCTCCTACAAATATGATAGATATACTATCAAATATTATGGATATAATATATGGATTCCCTTCAAAGCAAGTGCTCTGATACCATGTTAAAAACCTCTTACTCCAACACCTAGGTATCCTTTTATCTAGTGATTTCCTTACTGCAAATCAGATTAGTAGCTCACAAAACAAAAATACATTGCTGAAATATTCAACTCAATTAATCTAGTGTAAGAAAAAAAATGGAAACCATTTCATGCACAAATGAACATCAATATTTTTGGGTAGATACCCATGAAAAAAATTTGGAGGGAAAAATGGTGCTGAGAATTATTTTATTATACTAAAATAAGGGCTCATGTAATAGGGAGAGTGACCCATTGAGACAAATACAACTGCAAGCAAACTTGGAAAAGTATCTTCTATTGTATGGCCCAGAATTACATGCTTTTAGAGATGTACACTCTTGTCCCTACTATGTGCCTATGTATATGTGAATGTTTCCACTAGCGCCCATGTACATGTAAATAAATATTATATGACAAGCTCCATAGGATGCAACACTTTCATGTGGGTTTTCTTGAATGAAACCCACTTGGGCAACCTTTGTTCTTTCTTCTTCTTGTCCCGATCTCTAAATATAAGTCCTTCTCCACCTATCCAATATCTCCTTGGATCAAATTGTTTCACGATCCATATTTCGATCAACCTGACAAATATGTCTCAAGTATCTTCCTCCTTCACCCTAGCCTTGCTTTTATAATCATGAGTTATAATCTATTTCTAATCTCCAAAGTGATTAACAATTGAGATTACTTCTCACTTCACTTGAGATTTAGATTACATGCTAATTAATTTTAATATTTCCTTAAATAACTCAATTAATTGAATAATTAATTAATAACAAAACTTTTCTTTAATAATTCCTTTAACTAAAGTAAAGTTACCAAGATAGAAGGATTTGGACGAATTTTGCATGCTAGACACCAAGCCTATGCGGAAATACCTGTATGATGCTACATGCATCAACAATGCTCTCATTCTACATTGTCTTCTTGGATGAGCACCATTCCGATGGTGGATTTAGAAGCTTGGAGATAGAGTAGGAGATCCCAACCATAGTCTAGAGGGTTTAGCAAGGGAGTCGACATCAAGGGCATATTCAAGGTGTGAGATGACGGTTGAGCTTGGTCATCCCACATATAAGGCACACCCTTCAACAAACACATAAAACCTTTAGTGACCTTGGCTTAATTGGCAATCAATCTATGCAAAAGTTTCTCCTTCTCTCGCAAACTTTGAATTTGGATAATGGTACGAGGAGGAGGAAAAATGAAAATTTCCTCAACCTTCAAGGGATCAAACATGATCCGATACTTGGACATGATTAAGCCTAGAAGTCACCTAGATACCACACAAAAAATTCATTTATGTGGACTCAAACAAATATTATAGTAGTGACAACATATGAAAATGTCCTGCAAGTGACATGGATGCTCCTCACTGTTGATAATATGGTAGTTGCGGGAGGTATTAACCCCCATGTATAACCTTTGGCTAGAATATAATATTTTGGAAGCAAGATAAACCCTAAACAGATGTGTAGAAATCCTAGAAGACAAGTCGACTTAGTAAAAGAATTAATATTAAAGTATTAGATTCTAAAAGGACAAGTCGATCTAGACAAGTGACAATAACCACTATAAACAAGAGATGATCTAGATCATTTGTACACACTCACTTCACTCTCTCTCAAGGATGGTGCAAGTTTGGAGCTGTAGCTACAAGGATGGAAGGTGGATCTTTTGGGATGGTTCTTGATCTCTCTCTCTAGTGCTATCTATCCTAATATGTGTGCCCTACCTTCTAGTATCTCTTGGTGGTGTTCTTGGTGATATTTATTGGTGGTATTCTTGGTAAGTGAAACTACGGCTACAACTGTTGTAGCTGAGTATTGTTATTGTCCTGTGGATTTGGGACTTTCTGTTTGGTGAGCTATCCTTGGAGAAAGATGCACTCTCTTAGTTATATGTTGGTTCTAGTTCTTCTTTCAGAGTCATTCTATCTAGAAAAGGTTATGGTTCCCGGGGGTGGTTGTGTGCCTATGGTTGGGTGACAATAGTGATATTTGCTATGGTAAAATGAGAACATAAAATATTTTAATAGGTTATGGTTCCACACCACCTTTAGGACAGTCTAACCATTGGAAGGTAGTGTGGCAGTGCTTTTTTAAGCTCAATGTGGCACCAGTAGTAGTTGCAACTAGGGTTTTTGATTGTGCAGTTGCAACAAACACTAGCCTAACCTTCTAGGCACTTCAAGTGATAATTTTGGCAGAATTCCTGGAAATTCTAGTGTGCCTTGGCCTAGTGCACTTGTTTGTACTCTCAACAAGAAAAAACATCAAGTTTGAGTTTTTGGTCAAAGTCAAAGTCAAAGGTTGATTTTTGGTCAAAATTGATTTTGTGTTCAAAGTTGAAATTTTAGGATTTCTAGCTTGTTCTAATCATTGAACCTTTTTGACTTAATTTCTAACCTCTTCTTGTCAAGATGGTGTCTAGTTTCATATTAGAAGACAAGTTTAACGATATTGCAAATTTCAAAGGTATGCACTTGTATATGCTTTTCATGTTGTATCATCCAACAAAAGCATGAGTGTGTTTTTCAGGGAATTCAAAAGAGACCTTGTCCAATAAATGATCTTGGATTCAGTACATTCAGAGGAACAAACAATTGAGGCTCCAGGTTCCAGGTTTGATTGATCAAATTGTTAATATTTGAACATATCATGTTCAATACTTGCTATAGTTGTGACAAAAATATTTGAAAGGCTATATTAATGCTAGGTATACTTGGTTGCATGTAAGTACTATTGATATAGATTATTATTGAACTTGTTTGAAAAATGAACTAACATATCCTCTAGGAGATATTTCTTGTTCCCGGGCATGTCACCTTAGTAATTCTATGATCCTTGTTACCATAGAGCGTTCTTATGAACATGTTATTGGAAATACTTTTTATCTTGTTGTTCTTGTTTCGGGAAGTTCACATACAATAGCTATGAGAAGGATCTAGAGTGAAAATTGAAAGCATGGAGCAGATGACTCCATCAAGTTGTGAGACAAGTGATCTCACCAAGTACCAATTCCAAAGGAAGTGTGTAAAGAAAAAATAAGTTTTGGAAATTATTCACTCAGATGTGTGTGGACCAATGTCAACCTACTCACTAAGTGGGAGAGTACACCTCAGATGATTTCAATACATTCTACAGAGAGGTTGGGATTAGGAGGGAGCTCACTACTCCTTATAATCCTTAGTAGAATGGTGTAGAAAAAAGAAAGAACCAATCCATTGAAGAATATATAAAGGAAATGATGAATGATCATAATATATCCATGTTTCAATGGGGAGAAGAAGCTATGAAAACCCTATATGTTCAGAGTAGAAGTCATCATCATATATTGAAGAACATGACTCCATAAGAAAATTTCTCTGAAAAAGAAGCCAAGCGTTGAACCCTTGAGGATCCTTGTCTATCCGTAAAAAAGAAAGAATGAAATGAAGCTATGATGGAATAATATCAATCCATCATGATATATGGGAAATTATTCCTAGACCTAAAGGAAAGTATGTAAAGTATCAAAAAATACGAGGAGAGATTCATGGCTAGAGGGTTCTCCCAGCAGGAGGGAGAAGACTGCGATAATACTTTTTGCTCCAGTTGTCAAATGTACCTCTATATCTATTGCAACATCCATGGGTTGGAGTTTACATCAAATGGATGTAAAGACTATTTTTTTTAAATGAAGTAATTAAGGAATAAGTATACATAGAGCAACCTCAAGGTGTTAAGGTGTAAGGCCTATCGTTATTCAGTGTAAGAATGAGATAGCCTCTGAATTTGATATGAAGGATATTGGTCTCATGCATTATTATTTGGGACTAGAAGTATAGAAGAATCATGGTGAAATATTCCTATGGCAAGGGAAGTATGTTGTAAATATCCTTTAGAATTTTGGGATGATGGATTTCAAATCCATGGAAACTCCCATGGTGAATGATATGCGGAA
This sequence comes from Picea glauca, assembly GCA_000966675.3. Taxonomy (NCBI): domain Eukaryota; kingdom Viridiplantae; phylum Streptophyta; class Pinopsida; order Pinales; family Pinaceae; genus Picea; species Picea glauca. The sequence continues at coordinate 26,229 of JZKD02S2318096.1, read as the reverse complement.
GTTGAGAGACTCTGATTCTGATCCAGTAGACTCATCCCTGTACAGATAATTGATTGGCTCATTGATGTATTTGTTGTGAATATGTTTATCCAGTCCCAAATGGAACCTATACATGAGAATTGGATAGCCACAAAGCATATCTTGAGATATCTTCATGGGACAATAACTTATGGTTTGAGATATGCCTCAAACAGTGATGTACAATTGCATGGATTTACTGATTTAGATTGGGCAGGGAGTGTAGATGATAGAAATAACACTTCTGGTATGTATTTCAGTTTGGGATCTGCTATGATATCATAGGCTAGTAGGAAACAAAAGTATGTTGCACTCAGCACTACAGAAGCAGAGTATATTGTAGCTTGTGATACTTGTACGGAAGCAGTGTCGCTCCGTAAGCTAGTTTCTAGGCTGTTTGATCAGGTGTTGGATTCGACTATGATATATTGTGATAATCAAAACTATGTGAAGCTCTCAGGGAACCCGATGTTTCATGATAGGTTGAAGCACATTGAGTTCAAGTACTACTTTCTCCGTGATAAAGTCCAGAGGGGAGAAATGGTTCTCTAGTATATCTCCATTGATGAGTAGACAACAAATATTTTGACTAAGCCTATATCCAAGATAAATTTTGCATACTTGAGGGAGAAGATGGGGCTCATGGAGATTTCTCCCTTGGTTGAAAGGGAGGAGATAAATTCCTCACTTGGGAGGGAGCTCTAATATATGGCATCATGGAATATCAATGAGCTATAGATATGTATAATGCTAGTACAACTTAGAGATGGTCATACAACTTAGAGATGATGCTTGCATCATGATATACATGATCATGCTAGTAAAACGTATATATGATACAAATGGTTGGAGTTGTGGATGATACAGTGGCTTGAGGTGCATCATGATAGTACATCTTAGAGGTGGACATACAACTTAGATATGATATATTGACATCATGCTAGATATGATCATGTTAGTATATCTTAGAGACGATTCTTATGAGTCACATCATGCTAGATATGGCCATGCTAGTACAAATTAGAGGTGGGAATACAACTTAGATATGATGTATTGACATCATGCTAGATGTGTTCATGCTAGTACAACTTAGAGATGACCATACAATTTAGAGGTGATGTAGATGGCTTGTGTCATGCTATATATGATCATGATAGTACAACTTAGATATGACATACAACTTAGATATTATGCATTGGAATCATGCTAGATATGATAATGATAGTACAACTTAGAGATGATCATACAATTTAGAGGTGACACATAGAGGCATTGATATACATCATGCAAGTACAAATTAAATATGACATACAACTTAGATATGATGTATTGACATCATGCTAGTTATGTCCATGCTAGTACGACTTAGATATGATGTAGATGATACTCCAGATAACACTAGTATAGCTTTGATATGATGCATTTGCATCATGATAGTACGACTTAGAGGTGATGCAACTGATGACATTGTTGATGATATTAGATGATATGATTTGATTGTTGTGGAGACTATATGTCTCTGGATAGTAGTTTTATTCTACTGTGGTGGATGTGCTCCACTGGTAGTGACTGTGTGTCATTGGTTAGTAGTTGTGTGCTACTAGGAGTGGTTCTGTACCACTGAACAATAGTTGTGTACTACTATGGATAGACACAGTTGTGTTCTATTGGATGGAATTATAGTAGCTGCATGCTACTATTTGATTTCCATGGAGACTACCACTAATGTTGGAGATGATTTCTAGCCAGTGGTGATGTTTCTCTTGGTTTTATTTGTGTGATCATGAGATAGCATGTGTGGCTATGATGATGCTACTAGAATAATGGTCTATTTGTGCTCAAGAAAATTATAATTAATACCTCCCTATCTAGGAAGGAGTGTTGATATTATGGTAGCCGTGGGAGGTATTAACCTCCATGTATAACCTTTGGATAGAATATAATATTCCGAAAGCAAGAGAAACCCTAAACAGATGCGTATAAACCTTAGAAGACAAGTCGTCTCAATAAAATAATTAATATTAAAGTCTTATATTCTAAAAAGGTAAGTCTTCCTAGAAAAGTGACAAGAACCACTATAAATAAGAGATGGCATATCCCATTTATACACACTCACTTCACTCTCTCTCTCAAGGATGGCACAAGTTTGGAGCTGCAACTACAAGGATGGAAGGTGGATAGCCTTGGATGGTTCTTGGTCTCTCTCTCTAGATCTATCTAGCATAATATGTGTGCCCTACCTTCTAGTATCTCTTGTTGGTGTTATTGGTGATATTTCTTGGTGGTATTCTTGGTAAGTGCAACTACAAATGAACTGTTGAATCTGCAACTTCTGCAATTGAGTATTGTTCTTTTCCTATGGATTTGGGACTTTCTGTTTGGTGATCTATCTTTGGAGAAAGATGCACTCTCCTAGTTATCTACTGGTTACAGTGTTGCTTCTGGAGTCATTCTATCTAGAAAAGGTTACAGTGCTCAGGGATGGTTGTGTGCCTATGGTTGGCTGACAATAGTGATATTGTCTATGGTAAAATGAGCACATCTAATATTTTAACACTCACGACGTTTGGAACGAACAACCAAACCATCCAAGTATGCCTCTAAAATTGGTTTGATTTCATGAAACACATATGACATGGTTCACTGGAAGGTGGCTCCTGCATTTTTAAGACCAAACAACATCTTTTGATAAGAAAAAGTACCCCAAGGACAAATGAACGAAGTCTTGTGTCGATCTTTCATTTTTTTCTGCATTTGATTATAGTGTGAGAAACCATCCATGAACAATAATATTTCACTACCAACACATTCATCGATGATTTGATCAATAAACGATGTTGGAAAATTATCCTTTAGACAAGAATTTTTCAAATCCCTATAATTGAAACAGACCCTAATCGTACCCTGTTGCTTCGGAACCAGAAAGATATTGGAAACCCATTCAATCAAGGGAACCAGACAGATAGACCATGAGAGAAGAATTTTTTCTACCTTTGCGTTGATAGCATCATCTTTTTTTGGGTTGATTGGCCATATCTTTTTCTAAAATCGCTTGAATCCTTCATACATCTTAATTTCATGTTCGACAATATAGGCGTCAATGCAAGACATTTCTTCATAGGACCAAGAAAAAATGTCACAAATTATTTGAATAGGGTCATGTAGTTCAATTTCATGGGAAAAACGATAAACACCTATCAGGATGTGATCCATGCCACCTGGCTTCTGGGAAATGTCAACGGGTACATTTTTCGAGATATTATCCAAATTCCCTTCTGAAAATACGTCATGAATCATAATGGGAGATTGGTACCATTAAACATTATCAGGGGTGATAGGATTTCTAATGTAATTCTCTAACCATTCCAAATCGGAGAGAAAATATGGGTGATGGTGCAAGTACTACCATGGAATATCGGGTGAATCCATGACCTCCATGATAGCATCATTGGATGGAATTTCAAGATCTAGGAAGTCATTGGAATTTGGTGGAGGAGTGAGGGCTCAAGAAGGATTTGGGTTCTGATCAAACTCTACATTACAAGGGGAATCTAAATCAGATTTAGTGGAGGTTGACTATATCACCTGATAAGCAATATCTACCAGAGTAAGAGGCATTAATGATCCAACTAAATCAACATCCTTGGGATGAGGTACCACCCAAGGATCAAAATACCCAGGAGATCCACTTGTAAACAAGGAAATCACATTGATTGGAGTGATAGTTTCAATAAGATATGGTGTGGGAAGGGGAAATATACCCATAAGTGAAGGATATTAGAACATCCCCGCACCAACGTATATATAAGACTGTCAAGTATCACTGATAAAGGGTAAATTTTACCCCATATTGGATCCAAGGTATAGGGTGCATAACACAAGATGATCGATCATCACTATTTCCCCTTGATGAGGGAAGCGTAAGACCTGAAATATCGATGAGAAAAATGTAGTCATCTCGTAGAACCAAGTACCCTCGAGTAAAAAATTGTACTCAAAAGGAATAACACAAGATGATCAATCATCACTATTTTCCCTTGATGAGGGAAGCGTAAGACCTGAAATATTGACAAGAAAACTGTAGTCATCTCATAGAACCAAGTACCCTCGAGTAAAAAATTGTACTCAAGAGGTGCATTGATGACCTCCATGGGAAAAAATATATTCTTACCACCTAAATTGATGGGTAAGGTGGTGATTATTCCATGATGCTAGAATGTGTGACCATCGAACGCTTTCAATAATGTCATAGATGTTTTGAGCTTAGGCGAGCCAATGGCCTTCCGATAATAAATAAACATGATGCAAGTCGAGGCTCCTTCATCAACCACAGTTCAAAATTTTCCCCATCATGCGCACTTTGATCTGGAACGCAACATGATGGGAGAGACTATGAGTAACCTGATCAGAATCAAAGGTCATCAAACTCGAATCCAAGGGATCAACCCCGCCTATAGCTGACAAAAAGGATTTCCGCTGCGTTGGGAAAATTTGGAGAACTTTGAGGGAAGACATGGTACAAGGTTCCTGGGCCAAGTATTACAAAATGTTGTAGTTGTGGGTAGCCTGCATGTTTGGATTATGTGTCATTCTTCTAATAACACCCTTCGGGGGTTGAATCGATGCATCAAAAGATGGATTCTCAATTTGAAGAGGGCCACCAGGATGGGAAGAAGATGTTGGCTCATGTGCAATAGGGATAGGCTTGGACGTGTCATAAATATTGCCTCACGTTTGAAAATTGACCATGTGGTCACACATTAAAACAAATTCAAGGAACATCCCTTGTGGTGAGGGGTACCTTCCATTCCCCCTTGCGAAGGGACAAGATTTGTTGCAACCATGTGTTGAGGTTGAGGAGGGAAAGGATGAGTTAATAAAACAGGCTGTTGGGGGGACTTTTGTTGTGCCAATAATATATGGACCTCATCCTTTCAAGTAAATTGATGAGTAGGGTTGTCCTCCCCAAACATTGTGTAGGGAAACTGACTCTTTTTATTCTCTTTAGTTTCCCCCTCCCGAGTGTTCTAGGTGGGAGTAGTCCCTTTCTCATAATTGGAACTGTTCTTCTTATTCCTTTTATTTTTTCCTCTAGATTACTGAGGAGTTTTTGATTGTGTGGATTGCATCAAATTCACCTAAGAGGTTTGAGTAGGGACCAAGAGAGTTTGAGAACTAGAATTAATAGCTAACGAATGTGAGGAAATAGTTATATGACCCATCTGATTAGATAACCGGTTCAAAGAGGCATGTGAAATAGAAATAAACTCACCATCGAGATGGGGTATTGGGTTTGGTTTCTTTGTATATATCAATGGCCTAGGAGCATGGGGGATAATTTCATAAAGGGTACTCGACTGAGAATATATCAATTCAAAATGTTGGGCACGCATAATGGCTTGCTTCTTGGTAGCCTCCTCGGCCATAGCTACATCCTTGGCAATGGTTGGAAGGAGGGATTTGGTGAACCAGTCCATCAAGAGCTTATTCCAGATCTAGGTCTTGATCATTTTATGCCTTCGTCGCCACTCATGAATATGATCAGAAATGTGAGTGGTAGCATCCTGACAGAGTGAAGTCAAGAGCTCTGTTTCTATTTCATACTTAATGGGTAACTAATAATGCACAAGGAATGCCATTTCCAACTGATTGGAGATTTTAAAGGAACCACCTTGTAATTAAATGTACCATTTAGCGACAACTGCAAAGAGGGATCACTGGAAAATACACATCCTCACACTATCATCCATCAAGGAATTGGATGATCACCATAAGTGATACATCATGATGTGTGTAGAGGGGTATTCTCCTGGATTTCTTTCGAAGTTTGGAATGTCTGATGGTAAATTTCCAGGAATAATCGACCATGAAGGGTTGTTGGAAATAGGGTCATGTTTTAACTGTGATAGATCAAGTAAGTCTAATGTTGCGAGGAAAGGTAATGGTCTATGAGAAAATTAATATTGGGAGGGATATGAAGTCTTTGTTGTCCCAGTTGAACCTTGTGGTCCCTCTAAATTCGTACTACTAAAATGTTGCCGAGGTGTTCTCGAAGAGTGAGTGCCCCTAGGGATGGTGGAACTTCCAGGAGGCAACACTTCTAGGAGAATGACTGATCCCTAGACTAGACATTCCATTTAGGGGATTTCCACTAGGGATAGATGTATATCCTCCAAGAAAAATGTTCCCAAAATTAGGCCAAGGGAAAATCCCTCGAAGCCGAAGTTATTGATAATGAGAAACTAACCCAATTCGAAAATTTACCCCTGAGGGGATTTCCCCCAGGGAAGTTTATGCTAATCATTTAATCCCTAGAGAAATTGCCATACAAATCCCCCATGTTATTTATAAAACCCCTTATCAAGCCCCTTATCGAATTATTACATTCTTATATTATATTTTCATGTAGGATTTGAACCCCTTCATCGCACCCTTTCATTATAATTGTACCCTTTGTCTCCTATATATATATATA